>JAMRYI010000201.1:0-234756 GCA_029231635.1 Ditylenchus weischeri
CTTGGTTTCTAACAAAACCATAGCTAAAATTAAATTGTAGGCCTTGTTTTGTTAGAAACCAAGTTGAAAAATCCGTACAGAATTTCAATGATTAGGAAAAAAATTTGAGTTCCCGGGCACCACTTCCTATTAGCGTGGGCATGCCCCTTTAAATGGGCATGCCCCTTTAAAGGGGCATGCTCGTCGCTGATGTGAATATTTTTAAAGGCGGGCAACAGTAAAATTTAAAAGAAAATTTAACCGACGCATTTTAGTAAAAGTAGAGGAAAACTTTGCTGACCGGAAATCGAACTTAAGGCTTATTTTCATAGTCTTCCGCTGCTTTTCCACTGAGACAATGATGCTATTTTAATTCATTTTCGAGCGCTTTTGACAAAAAAGTGCTGATTTTTTATGATTTTGAATTGGGAGCTCTGACCAGAACCTATGGTCGATTTTTCTAAATAAAGTTTATTGACATTGACAAAGTTGGACTCCGGGCTTGACTGAACCATTTGTTTTCAGCCACATCTGCGTCTTTGTTCAGCGAGCCAGGTTTATTTCCCTCGACTCCATCGTATATTTGTTTAGAAAATCAGTTTGTTTTTAGGAATGCGATATGAGGTGAAAAAAGACTATTTGGTGAGCATACTTGATTTATAGCTGCTAGTTAGATGCCTATGTCTCTTTTGTAGATCTCTAATCCACGAGAAATGATCCACCAGTACGCTACAACTACCCCAATTCAATCTATCCCTGGCTATGAGAGTTTAGCAGGCGGAGGCACCACTACCCAGACCATCAAACAGTCCTACTCCAGCACTGTGGAGGAGAGGTTAGCTGAATCAATAGCCTAGGGAAGCGTTTCTAGCTGAAATATTTTAAAATTTAGTTTTGGTCCGTATGCGCCGTATAAGGTAACGTGACAAGGGCAATCCAAACTTAAATTACTGATTCAGGCTGGTGGACAAGGCAACGCAATCAATCCCAACAAATTTGTTCGTCAACTGAGAGATGAAAGTATGTTTCATTAATATTGCCAATACCAATACCAACAACACTACTCAAAGTGCTGTGGCTTTGTTTTATGCATGGCATATGAAGTAGTGATGGGTTGCAGGGGTGATTAAGCCGGTTATCCTTTAAGGCTCGGCTCCAATGGATGTCGGAGTCAGAGGTAGGAAGTCGGAGGTCGGTGGTCCCATTTTAAGTTTTCATTTTTTATGTCCAACTATTGAAAAGTTATTTTTTTCGTGGAAAGAACCGTGAGAATAGATAAAATCGCTTTGCAAAATTAAAAAATGACGAAAAGTCGCAGAAGTGCGAGACCTCAAAGACCTCGACATTCGACTTCCTACATCCATTGGAGACACTCTATTAAAAAATAGAAAACTGGCAAGTAATTTTACAAAGCTGCCAATGTTTTAAATTTATGATTTGACAACTGGGGAGAGTCACTCTTTCTATAACTGTGAAAAATTTTCTGTCTCTTTGTTCTTTGTGTAAATTGTGTAAGCCCTCGTCCTCCATACAGAATAAGATCAACTCAAGACAAAAAGAGAACGCATAAGAATATATCCTTGATTAATGACACACTATGAAATTTCATATCAGCAATATATTTTTTTGCATAAAATATTCCGAAAATTGGCCTTTGCAGGATTGTGATGTACATCCAGCAAGTATATTTTCAAGAAAAACATTTGTGAGCTGTTCCGTCCACCTTGATTAATTTAATCCACTTGGATTGTTTAGAGTATAAATTTATTATATCTATTGGGTTTCAGCAATGACCAACAACCAACGCCAAGCCAACCTAAACACCCAAGTTCTCAACCCCAAGGACTCTACTTACGAGCACCGCATTGAGACTATTCGCCGACAAACCACTAACCAAGCAAGTGGTGACCCGGAAATCCAGTCTTTGACCACTCGTCTGATGACTGGACTCCAGACTGGACATCCTACACCATCCAGATTTTAAGTGATTCATGCTCAAAATCAGCATAAAACAACGAATGACACCATTCTGCAAACAACAATGACGAATATCCAGTATTTTGATTCAAAATTATTTTTTATCAGTGAAATATTTTTTGATTCTGTCCATGTCCCATTAATCACAGGCACTAAAACATATTTTACTGTGATTCCTTAATAATACTTTTTTTTAAAAAGGTGTGATTAATTTTTTTATGCTCAAGTTTGACTCCGTCTGCGGTCTAATAAGTACCTTTTTAAGATACTGAATATCGGTTAAAAATAAATTAGTTTTGTGTTGATGATTAAAATTTTTAACATAAATCAGTTCTAAAGCACTTTTGTGCAGAACCTTTGTGCGTACAGTAATTCATATACCGTATTTCCTCTAACAAGGCGCCATGAGGCCTTATTTTTCAACCTCCCTCCAGAATGGGGCCTGGAGCATGGAGCGTTATTCTTCTATAGCCTCTAACGAATTTCTCGCCAAAATATTGGCAATGCAAATAATTTTTATTCCCACAACATAAAATCAATAAACATTAATTTGCAAGCTTTGATGTTTCGTCTTAACAATAAAAAGCTCGTCATTTTTAAAGTGCAGTGATTTGTCGTTCACATACCCATTCACATCGTCTTTTTGCTTGTGCACTTAATCGATCCGAGACATCTTCCAAATCAAAGAGGGCGCTACCCTCAGTTGGTAATGTCACTGCGGAATGAGTCAGTGCTTTTTAAACCAGTGAACCTGACTATCTTTAATTCCGTTGTAAAAAATCGTAACACCGCCATAGCAGAATAAAATTTTATTAGTGCGGAAAACAAAGAAAAAGACTTGCCAGTGTCTTCTGCTGGAAAAAAATTCTAGGCGGCCATGATCTGCTGTGTAAGAATTCCTCACAAAAAGGCCTCGGAAAAATTGTGTATGCTCAAAAACTTGCAAATTAAAAAGGCATTGACAGTGACATACTTTCCAGTTCTTTCCTTTCGCCTTACCAACAATTTTAAAAGGTAAAAAAACTTTAACGCTTTTTAAACATAGGGACCCATGGGACCTTATTAGGACATGGAGCCTTATTTTTCAACCTACCCCCTAGCATGAGGCCTTTTTAGAAGAAATACAAAAAGCGTAAAAAATATGTTGTTCCATAGATGAAATCGAACTTGAAAATTTAAAAAATTTATTAATTACACTTTTTGGAACCCTTTTTATCAATTTGTGTTGAATAAAAAACAAATACATATTTTTTAATAAAATTTTTTTATCATTCAATTAAATTATAGCTTTGATTTGTTCTTCTGCTGGTCTATTACGTCTATCAGCTCCGTTGTGACTTCTGCAATAAGTACAACGATAAGAAGAACAAACAACTAATTCATGTGAAATATACTGTTACCTTGGCTAGACGCATAGTTTTTGGCTCCATTCATATTGGTTATCTCCTGCCATGACTCACTGACTAAATTTAAGGATTTTAATTGTGGTCAAGATGGTTTTCGAGGGGCTAAACATAGGTGCCAAACATTGAAAACAGCTACCATGCAAAAGCAACTTCTACAAGGCGTTTTCGACAAAAAAGAATTACTTATAACAAAGTGACACTGTGGAAAAATGGCAGGAAAATCAGGACTAGTTCTCAAATGTATTGTCCTCTCTGTGCTTCAAACTTAACAAAATTCGTGCGACCATATAATTGTTCCTACATAGTTAGGGTTGGTAAGGGTAGTATTATTTCGACCTACCGACTAATTGCTGGGTTTGACGGCACTTTTTCAAGAGACTTTATTTTTGGCGTTTCAGAAAAAGTTTTTGAACTGTTTTGCGCAGATAGGCAAAATCTACAAAATAGTTCAAACGGAATTTCTGACATTCCAAAAATGAAGATTTTACAGCCTCTTGAAAAGTGCTGGCAAACCCAGCAATTAGTCGACACATCGAAATAACACTAGCTTTGCCAACCCTGCCCATAAATTGCAGAAAAGGGGAAATTGCAGAAAAGAGAAACTCAGGTAATTTTTAAAAATTGTCAAAACGAGAAGTCTTTAAGAGTTAAGCTTAATGGTCTAAGGAACCTACTGTCTTCAACGGTAGCCGAAGGTAGTACCTTTCCTTTGGATCGGTATTGCTGAACTAAAAGATTTGAGTTAATTTTGGTTTTTAAACAAAACTTAAAATAAACCTGTTCCATACCAACCAGCTAAAAAATAAAATTTAGTAAGTACTTTTCTTTCAAAGCTAAATGCTCACCTCCAGCTTCGAATACCTTGCCAGTCTCCCCACACTTTTCGTGGCTCAAATAAACCACCAGGGGAGTCACATATTCGGGTTTGAGTGCATCCACCATGTCCTGTGGCATCACAGTCTCAGTCAGTCGAGATCCAGCAGTTGGGATGATAGCATTGCACAAAATGTTATATTTGGCTCCTTCCAAAGCCAATGTATTGGACAATCCGATAAGTGCCATTTTGGCTGAAAAACATCAAGGCATGTCGAAAAAACTGAAAGATAAAGCCCGAATTGATTAGCTATGAGAAGTTTATGAAAAATCGCACAGACAACATCAAGCCGAACACACGAGGTGTGTCAACAAAACTTGATCACCCCACCTACACAAACTAGGATGCTGTCGCTTACGATACACAACTGCCCTGTTTGACATATTATATAGCTTTCATTCAAAAAAAATAAAATGGGTTGTGTAACTCAACTAGTTCGCGGAATTGTGTATGCAAAAGTCCAACCGTCAGTGAAGAGTGCGGAAAGCAAACAGCGTATTACTTAAAATTTTGAGTTATGTTGCACTATGTCGCTGAAACTTTTAATTGAAAACGCACCGTAATACCTCACTGCATTAACGGGTGTCCCATAAGTCTTTTTGCGGACTTTAAAGCTTATTTTTAATAACAATTTTTATTTCAGAAAAAGTTTCTAAATATGTAGATGTGTAGCCCATTTGCTCCTCTTTCGAATGATATGTAAACTTATGTTATTCACCAAACATATGTTTGTACTTTTGCAAAAAAGAACAAAGAGAAGAAAAATAATTTTGGGAGACTTTAATTACTTTTTACTTTTAACCTTTTGCTTCTCATTTTGGTAGGATGTTTAACTTAAGCTTATTTAGAAAATACACAAACTGTTTTGAGCATGGAGGATTTGAGACCAGCCATGGCGCAAAAGCAAAGCGTCTGGAGCGCTGCAAAAAAACTAACCCAAAATTGGATTGCTGAAAACTTCCCCGATTTCATTAAGGTGGACTCCCATTGGGGTAACAATCCAACCATTGTGGGTGAGTCCTCAACTTCCAACTCTCCTGATTTGAACTTCATGGATTATTTTGGCTGGCCCTACTTACAGTCAAAAGCATGCTCAAGTGCCCACAACTCAATCGCAGCACTGAAGGCATCTCTTGTCCAAGAGTGGCATAACATTCCACAACATATGAGTCAAAAAGCTATTGACCTAAACGTCTTAAGAAATGTATTGAGGCTAAAGGTGGCCATTTTGATGATTAATTATTTGTGTTTTCATATCATTCGAAAGAGGAGCGAATGGGCTACACATCTGCATATTTAGAAATTTTCTCTGAAATAAAAATTGTTATTAAAAATAAGCTTTAAAGTCCGCAAAAGACTTATGGGACACCCGTTAGTTTAAAACCTGAAGGCTGCGATGCGCAATGTTAAAATTTGATTTTTGCTGCAGATGTATCAAAATAAATATTTCTAAAAGTTTCACTGAAGAAACGCGTGGAACGCAATTTTCTCCCGAAAACTATCGCGTATACCCTTGCCAATTTTCTTAAATTACTTATACTTCAGCCATTTTTTAGCCTTAGGCTCAGGGTAGCCCGGATATGAGAAAGATATTTGGGTCTTCTTTGTTAATATTTGTTTTTGGGTGTTCGCTAATAGGGTTGAAAATTTTATCTAGAAAGTAGGGGTCACTGAAAAACACTTCATCGCAATACCCCACGGTATCGAAACGTACTTTTTAAAAAGACTTGTACTTTTTTGGAACCAAAATCTTTTTTATTTTTGAGGTTTTACGTCAAAATCTTTTTCTTCGGTACTCAAAAATCAATAAGCACTGGATAAAATGTCATTTTTTGACGAAAAATGACCAAATTGTACTTTTTTGCCAAATGTACTTTTTTAAAAATTTTGAGTTCGCAATCCTCCAATACCCCTAAAACACTACGTTACAATTAATAAAAAAACCTGTTGACCTTTAAATTAGCGAATTGAACCGCAGCTCCACACTGTTGTGTACCATCAACTTATCTGGCTACCGATTTGCGATAATTAAAACCAAGTGATGCCTCACTTTTATGGAATTTCGAGAAAATTTTGCAGTTCTGGTATTGAGACGAGACAGCCAAACGATGTATACGTTTTTCAGCATGATCATTTTTATTGCTCAGAAACTTTCATTTTTAAGCTACGTGGTGGTCTTTATTGGGACTAGAGAGGTTTTATTACCCCGGTTCATTGAAGTTGGCTGTACTGGTCACTGGGAAAGTGTATAATTCGTGGATCTTGAATAACGCAAAATTGGTGGAACCTTAACTCGAAAAACGAAGAACTCGCAAAAACTTTTTGTTTTGCTTGTTTCTCTCAAAAATTTCAATCTTTTTAGCAAGGATATAATACCACCATGTAGCTATGCGATTCTACATTCTGCTGAAGTATCATTTATTGCATTATCTTATGAAAATGTAGAACAATAAAGTCAAAGTATGAAGGAAGTCAGAAAAATAATTAGGTTAATCCACAAAATCCACATTTTGCAAATTATACACTTTTCCAGTAATCAATTTTCCAGTCAGCCATTGCAGTTTAATGCAAAAAAGATGATCTACCTGCAGCATAGTTGGCCTGTCCAAAACTTCCATAAACACCCGAATTGGAAGAAGTAACAATCACTCGCCCGTATTTCTGGTCCTTCATGTGCGGCCAAGCTGCTTTGGTGACTGAGTAGGCTCCTTTCAAATGCACTTTCATAATCAGGTCTAAAACAAAAATATTTTTATAAAAATATTGTGAACAAAGTTTACAATAATAGTATACAGTGAAACTGAAGACACAAATGATTTTTCATGGTGTAAAATTTGTTTGAAAAAATGGGGTGTGCGAAAATTTCTTACCGACTTCAGGTTGAAACTTACAAGAAAATTGATCTTAGATGTTTTTAATAAAACAAACTAGAGATGACGACGATCGATTAATCTCACCTGCGATTAATCGCACTAAAATTTAGCAAAAATTATCGCATCGCACAATTGCATACCGTATTACCTCTAATAACTCCCCCTAACTCTGAGGACCTATATCTCAGCCCAGAGTCAATTTTTTGCAAAGCTGTTTTACGCGTTTTCTTAACTCCCACGAGCTCTACCGATTGCACTTTTCAGATTTTAGTTGAGCACCCGAAAATCTCGAGATCGAATTCCAAATTTTCCGATTTTCGGTCATCCAACTCCCCCGAGGGAGCTGTTAGAGGAAATACGGTACATGCTTTCAAAATAATCGCAAATCGCAATTTGAGAAGTTGCACGATTAATCGCAAATTTCGCCATACTGAAAAATTTTACCAGCAAAATTAGTTTTAATGTAATAATGCTGTCAATCAACTCTCGCTATATAGTCAATATCAATATATCAAATTTTTTCTTGTCGTAAAACACCCCTTTATGAAAATTTCGAAATTCGCGAATATTCGGACTTTTTTACATTCGCACTAATATTTCAACTCTAGTAGCAGCTAAAAGCAAAAATAATCGCATAATCGCGCGATTAATCGCACCTGAATATTTTTGCGACAATCGATGCGATAAATCGCATTTGAGTTTTTTAAATAATCGCATCGGGTTAATACCAAAATAATCGCAATCGCATAATCGCATAATCGCAAAAGGCCAAATCGTCATCACTAAAACAAACCCCAATCTGTTTCAGTCATTTTAGGGAAAGAGACATCTCGCAGAATTCCAGCATTATTGACCACAATATCTAGAAAGCAATCATGAGTAGAGGTGCTATTTTGTCAAAAGCTACCCTTCTTTATTTAAATTATCTACCAATTTTGCCGTAGTTATCAATGGCTGTTTTGACAATCTTCTCTCCATGCTCCACACTGTCATAGTTGGGAATCGCCTGACCACCAGCTGCTCTGATCTCCTTCACCACTTTGTCGGCCATAGAGGTGCTGGCTGAAGTGCCATGTCTGTCACCACCCAAGTCATTCACTGAAAGTGTGCTTTTATTTAATAACCAGTGCTTGGCGGTCCTACGGGACGCTCTCATTTTGATGGTGCTTTTTAAAACATTTTTCATTTCGAAGTTTCTTTAATTAGATGGTGCCAGTTTACGTGACTCAAAGTTATTTGATATCATTCCCACTGTTATTCACAAAAATGATTTTATTAACAAACAATAAAGACAAAATAGCAACAGATCGAATAGGTGGTGCCCTTTATATAGCCTTCTTTTGCAGGTGGTGCCCTTCTGGTTCATCCTGAGAGTAGTAATCCAAGTCATCGATGATTTGATCTTGGTCCAAAATAGCTCGCGTTCTTCGCTTAGAATCGAGAAGTATTCAAAAAAGAGACAATCATGAGAGACAAAACGTTACCAAATTAAGAAAAGCTACTTTTTAGTAGTTGAACAAGTAGTAGTAGTTGAGTAGTAGTTGAACAAACCTGTCCATTCGATGAAAGCTCGAGTTACATCGATTTTGTCGTCTATAGTGACATCCAACTTCATTTACAAGCACAGTTGACATTTATGTGTTCCATCAGTAGCTATTACCACAAAAAGCTGGAATTCGAGCCGAATGGCACAGTGTCTGTGATAATCAGAAGTCGGAGCATGACTTAACCAACAAAATGACCAAAAAATTTCAAAAACTCGTAGCATACCTTTTTCCATACTACAGAGACTGCCAAATTTGCTATGAGTATGAGGAGCAGGACCAGAAAAGTGCATTGAGAAGACACAGCATCCAAAACGGCTTGAATTTGAATTCTCCAGAAGAACTGTGGACCGCTATGAAATAATGAAAGAGATTAGAAGATGTTTATAGAATCACTTACATTGCACGCGACTTTTTTAAAACATCCGCATTATGGAAGGCACGAAGGATATTTCAACAGGGAGCACTGATTAGCCGGTTTTACTGAAGAACACAGTTTTAATTCTTTTTTAAAGAACATTTCAAGAGACTTTTCAGTCAGTTATTTTAACTCGTGATACAGTATCGTCTCGTGATTTTTTCCAGCTTTTCACAATATTTCTTTGAAAACCACGTTTCTTGTCTTCTTTTCGTCTTTTTAGATTCAGCCAACTTAATTTTGATGCAATTCCACGATCTAACTTTTGATATTCCAACATAAAGTTGACCATGATTAAAGACTTCTTGGATAAGGTCTAATCCTATAAATTCAAACGTTTGACCCTGAGATTTATTTATCGTCATACAGAATGCGACCTTTACAGGAAATTGATGCCTTTTTAGTTTATGCTTTTTATCATCAATTAAGGTTATTCTTGGGATAAATACTTCTTCGCCAGATTCATCATCGTTTTCTGATAAAACCAAACATCTGAGTACGTGATTCTTTGTTTCTAAAATCTGAAGTCTGGTTCCATTGCAAATTCCTTTATCCACATTTAGATTCCTCATAACCATGACTATCGCATTCCTTTTCAGATTTAAGATGTGTTTTGGCAAAGCTGGTGTATTTATTGCATTCAATGTTTCTTTTTGTTCTTTTTTTTAATCAATTCGTTACCATGACTTTCTGTTGTGTCGATGCTTGTGTATATATTTAGGCGCCATTGGTGCCTCATCCCAAATAAATACATCTGCTTCTCTTAAATTTTGTTCTTTGGCAGAATTTACGTCAATACTTGAGTTTGAGTCATTAGTTAGCGGTACCGGCAGTCCGCAGACATTGTGCACAGCTCTTCCATCAGTTAATAGTCTTTCCGCGATTCCACTGAACGCTGTATTGATAACTTTTTTCTGGCTGAGAGCTAAATGCTATACAGTTCTGTACACAAATGTTTTTCCTGTTCCTGCCTCTCCACCAACAAATAAACATTCCTGAGTATTTTCTGGAAGCGATTTTTTTATTTTTTAATAAATTTGCTTCTGTTTTTTGTTCATTTTAATCTCTCCAGCTTCCGCTAATCTTTTGTGCTTTGGAATTTTTTCAAAATTTTTTGATATTTTTTGAGATCGATTTGTTCCACCGTAGGATAGCCTTTCCTGCTCGTTCGATAGCCTGACAATTTCAAAGTATCCTCTTCTTATTCATTCTGTTTCATCGTAATTCTTGAGCATATCTTCTGACAAAGGGATACAAAATTCTTCCCATAGTTTTTAGGCTCTACTGGAATACAATGCACCAAAATTGTGACAAACAATTATCTATGTTTTTTCGGAAACTTAAATGCAAAAGTTTCGTATTCAATGCCTTCATATGTTTTTATTCCGTTTACACCACTGTATCCTTCTGGTCCTTCATGGTGAAGTAAGAGCAAAAACACATGAGATTTCTTGTAGAGTTCATTGTTGAAAATTCAACAGGAGAGGCTTGCTATCATCACAGACCAAGAAGAGGATAGACGACAACTGATGTAAGAATCTGAAAATAATGAAAATTAATAACATAAAATAAGACTTTTAAGCCGAAAACTAAAGTACGAAAGGTACGACACATAAGGCATGAAGCATGACCCATGAGACACAACAACTAACAAAGCATGAGACATGACCATGACACATGAGATTTGATCAATAAAATTTCAAGAATCAATAAGTGCAGTCCAAGTATCTCAAGTATTTACCATTGACAAAACACTTGAACTGGATTTTAAGTCTTTGAAGTCTTTGCCATTATGCGCTTTGTACTCGTGCTTTGCGTGAGGAGGCATCTTTCTAAATAGAAACACAACACTATTGCAAAAACAAAATATCGGTCAAATGAATTTGAAAGAAACTGCGCTGTAGGCGAGAATTTTAAGCAAAATGTTGGAAGGAAATTTTAAAATTTGCCAAGTTTTTCTTTCTTTTTGCAGAAATCAGACAAATCAACCTTCCTTTTTCAAAATCAACCCTTTTCTGATCAACCCAGTGCGGAACCCTGAAGTAGATGGATGATTCACGAAATTTGAGACAAAAAATCATTTGAGAGAGCCAACTGATCAACATGATGATCAAAAAATAACAATGAGAGAAGACAAAACTCTCACTACTAATGACTCGAGGAAAAATTTACTTTTACTCTCATCTCGAGACAAATTCGGCCAATTTTAGTCATTCAAAAAAGAATTTTGAGACATTTTTGAGACAAAATCGGACGGACGGACACCTCTCTTTTGTATATAGGATTTAATTGAGTAGGTCCTGTGCACTAAAGTCTTATCAGATTCAGTATAATAGTAATTCAGATCAGCTTTTTTAAGAGCTTCAAGCTCTTTTGGCTCCATTTAACGTAAAAACTAAATGCCCTATTCGGAAATTTGAGTAAAGCCGTAAGCAAATCCGAATTACCTACTTTACTATGTTTCAAAATGGCAACCAGACATCATCCATTTCATAAACAGTTGTCCCTAGGCATTTAACGATTTGAGGAGAAAACATTTTATTTAATGATAGGCTTCCGCAATTAAAACGAGTAATTTTTTTTATCAAAATATACGTTGATTTTTAGAACAAAGTTTAGGGACAAAACGCAAAAATGCCAAGTTGTGGCGAAAAAGTGCCAAGTTTTTCGAAAATGTGCCAAGTTTCGAGATAATGTGCCCACTTCTGGATATACCCTGCTATATTTATTATTGCTTAGATGACGCATAATTCTTAAAGCTGAAACAGCAACAAATGGATGTTCTACCCTATGCCGACTCATTCCTCGATCTGAGGGATAATAGTAATTCATGCTTAGCATTGATGTATGCAGTACTTCCCTAGTGGGTTTCATAAACGCAAATATATAAAATAATATTAAAATTTAGTTGTGGGTTTCACAAGTAAAAATTGTATTAGGAATTGTTTGATGAGTCCCCTAATGAAGGTTTTCGCAAAAAAATTAAAATTTGCAACCAATCAAATAATCTCTTATGTAATTTTACAAAATATTCTCTCTTGTGAAACCTAAACTAAATTAAACTAACTAAACCCTAACCTAAACTAGCTAAACCAACACGAAATTTTGATATTGTTTTCATACCGTATTTCTTCTAATAAGCGGGAAGTCTCCAATAGTCGGCAGTCTCTAATAAACGGGAACCCTCGGAGGTGATTGGAAAATAAACGTGCATGCTCGCTTATTAGAAAAAATACGGTATGTGCGTTTATGAAACCCATTAGAAAGACGTTCATACCATGGATCTTAATTACTTTACAAGACAATACTTTTGCGTGATCTCTCTTACCCGGAAGTGAAATATGTTTTTTGCACTTTTTAGAAACTTGACACTAATTTTCAATGGCTGTTTTGGAAAATAACCACTTTACAATACTTTGTTACTTGTACTGAATTTATGTCTCGATTGGTTTACAATCTCTTATGGCAAAAGCTTACAGTTACACTTTATCAAAACAATTGTTCAAGATTGGATCTTATATAGTATTTGGCATGTGTGGGTGGGTGGGTAACGCTTTTTCACTTCGAAGGCCAGAACGGGTCGTAGATAGCGAAATCACTTTTGTCGCTAATACCATCGTGTTCCCCAGAATGTCAGCTTTCGTTTTAACAAAAGAACAAGCGAAAAAAAAAAGAGTTCTAATAGGGGATATACCTATTTTTATGAATGAAGTCATAGCCCCTCATTGAAATTTCGAAATACTATAGAGGCGCCGATAGGCGCCTGTGGTCCCTTGTAATAAAATATTGGTGCTTTATTAGAGTAGGTAGGGTATGAATGAACGTGTTTTTCGGTAATACTAGAGCAAACAAATAACCCTACCTACAATTTTAGCACCACGTTTAGCGAATTCCAGAGCATAAGTTCTGCCAAGACCACCTCCGGCTCCAGTAACCTAAATGTATTTTTACTTTCTAAAGAAAAAATAGATGTGCAAACAACGGCCTGACAATAAAAGCTTACTACAGCAACTCGACCATCAAACCGAAGGGCACGCATCATCTAGAGTAAGAAAATGACTGTGAGAGAAACTAAAGTTAAAACTGGTAAACAACCATTATATCGATTTATCTGCGTCAAAAAACTGACCACTCCTTAGAAGGTGAAAGATAAGAGACTGCAAACACCACAACAATTGTAGTGCCAAACATCCACTTTTAAAATAAATTGACCAAAGTTACAAATCTAGGATATGACTTTTGGGTTTCACATTTTAAAAGTCTAAGTTACCATTTATTTTTCAATTCCTGTTTAAGCTAATTTCTTAAAGCGTGGAAAATAATCGCTTTACAACAAAAATTCAGTCTCTCAAAAAAATCGCCTCATTGTACCGTAAATGTATCCGACCCCTTTAAAATCATAAAGTAACATTTCGGACACCAGCGGTCACAAAAAATTACTTAGGAGGGAGAGGGGAGGCCCTGCTTCAAAAGCAGGATTTTACCAAAGTAACGGACTAACGAGAAGCCCATAAAAGACTACAAAGATACATGTATTGACACACACGTTAGAGCTCTTCCCAATATGCGCTGGCCTATTCTGCGCCTAAGGCTTTGACTAACACAAAAGCGGGACCCTGACTGTGATCTAGGGATTTTTCGATGAATTTTTTTATGCACGTATTTTTCTGGAGTGTGCCCAGTTCCCATGTGAATTTGGCTCCCCGCCTCTGAAATCCAACAAAAATTTTAGGAATGAGCCATGGTCCATGGGTGAGTGGTTGTCAATTGTCAAAATGCAATTGGTAAAAAAATTCTAAAAATTGTCGGACCCTGGAGCAAACTTTTGTGGTGACAATCTGGCGAGGTTTTACTATAATTTGGA
The DNA here is from genome assembly GCA_029231635.1 of Ditylenchus weischeri. Taxonomy (NCBI): domain Eukaryota; kingdom Metazoa; phylum Nematoda; class Chromadorea; order Rhabditida; family Anguinidae; genus Ditylenchus; species Ditylenchus weischeri. The sequence continues at coordinate 13,936 of JAMRYI010000201.1, forward strand.
AAATTCGCAAGGAAATTTCAAGCTTTTGATATGTGCTTTCATCAACATCATTACGCTACAACTTTGATCAAAAATTTCTTTAGTTTTAAATTATAAAAGAATTTTTTTACAAGTATCAATTATGACAAGCACTGTTAGGAATTGGGTTAGACACAGGCGCTATATTGTGTTCAGCCGAAACTACTTCTTCGACATTTGCAGGTATCGGCAAGACAGTGTCTTTGACTATGAGAGCAATCATTTTTCTTTTAATTTCATTGTTCGGTTGCTGGTGCGCTTCGTCCTCACCAATGCCCGAGTCTGACAGGAAAGCGTCTCTGAAAATGGAACAGTTGTGATATACACTTCCCACTTAACTATGCCATAGAAAAGCTAGTGAGAGTTGACAAAACTTGATAAACAGGTAAGGGAACATCCATAAATTATGTCAGACTGACAGGGGGGTTGGGGGTTCCCAAAAACGGCCTGTCAGTCTGACATAATTTATGGATGTTCCCTAAGGGGTAGGTCAGTGTTTTCAAAGGTCACACTATCACACTTGGTCACACTAACTTCACCGATCTTTTTATCTGAAATTTTGTTTTCTCATCTCCATACTTGCACGTTTGGGAAAAACGGCGTCGGCGCCGGCGCCAGGCTTTTCAAAATTTCGGCGCCGGCGCCAGATTGGGTTTTATTCTATTAATAAATCAAACAAAACAAATTTTTTATTTTAAAAGGTTTTTACTTTTACGGACAAAAATATGGTACAGATTTTGTGCTATAAACGAGCTGAGGTATAACTGTATTTAAAAACAATCGCATAAAACATAATTTAAAACAGATTACGTGCTCTTGTTTCTGAACTCAGCAGCCAGTATATATAAAAAATATAAATTTAAAAAAATAAAAAAATAGGTGTATTTTTAACAAATTAAGGGCGCCGGCGCCAGCCATGAAAAAAACGGGCGCCGGCGCCGGTTTTGTAAATACACAAGGGCGCCGGCGCCGGGCTCTTAAAAAAATCGGCGCCGGCGCCCGTGCAAGTATGCTCATCTCATATCTTTTTACACCATCTTGTAGCTGAGATTTTTCTCTATCGATTTGGTGGTCAAACGTTTCAGTTAAAAATAATTTTTGGCAAAATCACACCAAGTGTGACTTTAGAGTCACACTTTTTATGAAAAGGTGTGACTTTGAGGTCACACTTGGTGTGATTTTTCCAAAAATTATTTTTAACTGAAACGTTTGACCACTGAATGGATAGAGAAAAATCTCAGCTACAAGATGGTGTAAAAACATCTGAGATGAGAAAACAAAATTTCAGATAAAAAGGTCGGTGAAGTTAGTGTGACCCAAGTGTGATAGTGTGACTTTTGAAAGCACTGGTGCAGGTCCCCAAAGTCAGGAGGGCTATTCCAGAGGAAAACTGGTATTTGGTAAAAAAATGAATTTTGAAGAATTGTTTTATTCGGAACTTTTCCTGAAAAGTCACTTCTAGCTACGCAATTACCTAGCATTTCGACATCTAGTTTTCTTGTAGAGCAATACCAACTTGTCAGTTCCTAGCTTTGGCTCTCCAGGGTCCCGGATGATCTGAATTGCTTATTTATTTGATATATACAAAGGTGAAAAAGGCTTAGATTACCTGCAATCTTTTTGCATTTCCGGGTCGAAGGCAGGTGTAGACCGGTGAGACTCTGTACAATACATTGTTGCTACACTTTATTTTGATTGCGATTCTGAAAAAGAGTTTTCTACTTTCTTTACTATAAAAATAGTGTCACAGAGATTGTTAAAGCCCAGAGTTTGGTTAGTTTTGAAAAAAGTCTGGACCATAAAATAACTTTATCACCCAATTGTTTGGCGTTAAAATTTTGCATATAAAATCTCCATATGCTCACTAAAAATTGCACAAATAAAATAAAATTAAAAAACAAGTCGCCAATAAGCTTTATTAAGAGGCAGTTTGGATTAAATAATCCAAAAATGTTGGAATAATTATGCCATTTTTGAGCGAAAAAATCAATAGATACGATTTTAATCCAAAATTACCTTTCACTGGTGCCATTGACCATCAGATGTCTAGAAGCACCGCCTGTACATGCGGAAAATTCTCCATGTTTTGGGGACACATAGAAGTCGTGGTCTTCTTCTCTGTCAGCTAACATCACTGCTGTGGCGCACTCGCAGTCAATTTAGTATGGTAATAACTTTCGAAATTGAGGTAAAGCGAACAAAAATGACTTGCATCCAGTGGAATTCGAACCTGAGAGTTAAGATCGGACTTTTTTAATGTTTTGAGATGCTGCTTACCAGTGCTTTTCAAAAGTCACACTATCACACTTGGTCACACTAACTTCACTGATCTTTTTATCTGAAAATTTGTTTTCTTATCTCAGATGTTTTTACATCATCTTGTAGCTGAGATTTTTCTCTATCGATTCAGTGGTCAGACATTTCAGTTAAAAATAATTTTTGACAAAATCACACCAATTGTGACCTTAAAGCACCACACTTAAAGTACCACACCCTACTAAAGCACAGTCAATCACATGATATCATATGTCTCCTTAACATGTAGCCAAAAAGAATAGAGGGCATTTGATCCACCAAACTTCTTTTTCCATATAAACTCCTCGATGAATTGAGCAAAAAGAAGGCCCCTTTGTGTTCCATAGCGCTCCCGGTTCATCTGCTTAAACTTCTGCCAAGTACTTTCGATCGTTTGAGTGTGAATCTTCTCATCTTCGGGATCAACGAAATTGATACTGTGATTGTGCTTTAGTAGTGATGTTGCGCTGTGCAGACAATATGAATAAAGCTTAAGTAATGGAGGTCAAGAAGAAGATTTTAACGTAGAAAACTGTTAGCAAAAACTTTTTTGAAAATATCGTTAATTTCTGGTGACAAAATGGGGGGGACTAAAGCATATCAGTACCACTAGTGTGACTTTAAGGTCACAATTGGTGTGATTTTGTCAAAAATTATTTTTTACTGGAGCGTCTGACCACCAAATCGATAGAGAAAAATCTCAGCTACAAGATGGTGTAAAAACATCTGAGATAAGAAAACAAAATTTCAGATAAAAAGGTCGGTGAAGTTAGTGTGACCCAAGTGTGCTAGTGTGACTTTTGAAAGCACTGGTGCTTATACACGACTTTCTGCTTTACTGGGTAACGTCCACAAGAACGCGAATGTACATAATCAGGGTGCCATAACAATTTTTGAGAAAGGCGGCATGCGATTAAAAAAGGGGGCATACATAATCGAAAAATTCCGAAAAGAGGGCATTTTATAACTTTTTACGGGTTATACTTTTTTGTACCACATTATCCTTTTTTTGTCCCAGATTTTAAATGTCCCAAATTTACTTCTTTTTGTCCCCAATCTAATTCTCGACACAAAATCAACAATTAAAAAAAATGATCATTTTGTGTGAAATTCAGGAATGGAGAAATACCAGATGGCTCATGACCCACTCCGCAGTGACCGAAAGCCAAAAATAACTGGTTTTTCGGGGGTTTTGCCAAATAAAGGGGGTAAACTTTTTGCGAACAAGTGATTGGGCGGATCAGAATTTCAGCCTGACATGTTTAATCGCTCAGAATTTTAGGTTTATGATAGTTTTGAGTGGTTCAGGGTGAAATTCTGAGCGATTTAACCCATCGGACTGGAATTTTGATCAGCCTATTCGCTATTTCGCAAAATGCTTACCCCCTTCCCTTGGTAAACCACCGAAAAACCAGTTACCGTATAACCTCTTTTAATCCCCCATGGGGATAATTTTTCAACCGAAAAAGGGCATTTGCCCCCTAAGGAGTGGGGGCGGGAGGTGGTATTATGGCCACCCTGCGCATAATATTGAAAAACTGGCTTGTTTGCTGAGATTTATATCTAAGGTGCCGGATAACCGAGGGTGCCCGATAACTGGAGTGCCGGATAACCGAGGGTGCCGGAGAACTGGAGTGCCGGATAACCGAGGTTTGACTGTCATTGCAAGCCTAAGCTTAAAGTTGCTTTAAATACCAACAAGTTAAAATTTTGCGCCCAGTGAGAGTCGAACTTGAGAACAAGAGTAATCACGGCTCCAACCTCTTCACCACGCAAGCAGCTAAGTACATGTGCCCAAACAAGTATAAATTATAAGACCTGCTTCTACTATCATAAGTGATTTCCCGAATTGCAAAGCGTCACAGGATAAGTTGGTTGATGTAGCAGAAGTAGCGGCTCGTGCCAATCTTTTTTCCCCATGACACGGCTAGCCCATTGATGTGCCGAAAAAGGATGGAAATGCATGAGCTCCCCTGGGAACCCTCTTTTAGGCAGAAACAAACAAAGAAGTGAGAATGAGCACCAGGACCCCATTGATTAAATTTGCAATGTTTTTTTCGTGCCTCTCTTTTTCGCTTGTCTAGAGCATAAAGATGAGCATGGTAAAAATTTATTACCAGACAATTTACTTTGTGATTTATGCAGGAATGGAAAAATGTGAGTTGGAAAAAAGTTATGGACATAAAAAATTTCGGCCCTATACGACAATAGGACACTTTTTCGTCTTGTTCCACCCTATTGATTTTTTTGTGATATTGTAGACTTAAAGCTTAGGCAAGGGTTGGCAAGTGTATGTTAGGAGGGACTTAAATTGGGTTGTCGGATCGGATATCCGAAAATTGATATACTCGCAGAAAAGCGAAGAAAATATTTATTGAACTAATTGATTTAACAACAATCACAAATACTCAAACAACAACCGAAACATTTTTTTCTGCTTCTTTCTTGTTTTTTCCGCCACTTTTCTTAAATTTTATCCGCCAATTTCGCCATGATAATCGGTATGTTAGCCGCCGTTTGCTTCCCTATCCGAGACCTGCCATATTTCCTCTAACAGCCTCCCTCTAATTGCCGCCGCCCCTAACTTCAAGTGGTTCTGTTTCATTTACTGTTTGAGCTGTGTAAAAAGTGCCTGGGAAGGATTTTAAAAATCTAACAGGCACTTTTTGAACAGATCAAACAGCATATGAAAACACGAGGTTCGGACCACTTGAAGTTTGTAAAAATTGCAAGCTTCTAATCGTCGCTCCGGGGCGGCAATTAGAGGAAATACGGTATTTACAATTTTTGGTACATCGGATATCCGAGAATATCGGATGCCGGATATGAATCGGATATCCGAATCCGATATTTTCGGATATCCGACAGCCATAGACTTGTACATGAATAGGGTTGTCGACAACCCTATACATGAATCTAAGATATGTTTGAGTCTGTCCTAACATACGCTAGCCTACCTTTGCCTAAGCCTAAAAAACAACAGGAGGGGGGACCAAGGCAAAAAAGTGTCCTATTGTCGTATAGCGCCAAAATTTCTATAAAATTTCAAAAACATATTTCAAAAATACAGAAAATTGCCAAAACTTCTACAAAATTTATATAATTTTATGAGAAAAAGATGCGAGAAATACGGTTGCTATATTGTTAAATATTGCTGAAAAATGCTTCAAATAAGATGTACAGCACAAGCAGCATTGGTACACAGAACAAGTTGTTTAGCATTTCTGATATGAACTAGAGTGAGACAACGTGTTTCTCTTCAAACTATTGTTATTATACTGATCACTTTTGCTGTTGTTTGAGTAACCGGAAGCGCCATAATGGCTGCGCACCGAAGATCTGGCCTGCACCGAGAAGGGGGACACACCGCCAAAGGTAGGGTGGAAGCTAAAAATAATAAAGCTCATACAAACAAAGTCTATGACAACTGAAAAATTTTTGACTCAAGATATTAGGCACAATTAGGTTATGTTATACCGCAGCAGTACTGAGGCGATTCAGCGGACAATGGACTGAAAAAAATTCGGCAGACTACGCTATCTCTGGTATCGTTGATATTGTAGACTGAAACCCATTTAATTTTTTTTCATGAAGTATCTAACACCTGGTACAATATACGGCTGAGCCTGGGCCCGAGCGTACGTTGTGTCGAGCTGTATTATACTCGCAATGTGAACAGGGATATGCATCGGTACCTCGAGGACCACATTTAATTATGCTTCCGCTTAGTAATGATAATTCAGGCTAGGGGAAACTTGCCAAAAACGACATTTGCCAAACGTATGTTTTGACAAAACGAAATGTTGTTATGAAGAGAATGTCCTTATATATATACAGGGTGTTTCAAGAAATTCGCACACTTTTAAACGGCCATAACTTTTTTTCTAGGGCGATTTTTAAAATTCTGTAAACGCAGATCGACTCAGTTTTGATGAAAATTTTTGGTATACAATGTGAAAAACACGATTTTTGCTTCCCCCTGTGGTTTGGGCACTGGTCATCCCGATGCATCCCATGACCAGGACTGAAACCACAGGGGGGACCAAGCGAAAATCGTGTTTTTCACATTATATACCAAAAATTGTCATCAAAAACTGAGTCGATCTGCGTTTACAGAATTTTAAAAATCGCGCTAGAAAAAAAGTTATGGCCGTTTAAAAGTGTGCGAATTTCTTGAAACACCCTGTATTATAATAGACAATGCCCAGTACAAGAAATAACCGAAAAGAACCCAAGAAAAAATGCTAGACCAAAAGAATGACGTTCAAGAGATATTGTGAAAATAGTGATAAAACAATATGTTAGCAATTTAACGGTAAGCAAGTTTCGTTTTCGGCAAAACCTGCGTTTGGCAGATTTCGATTTGGCAAATTTCGTTTTTGGCAAGTTTCCCCTAGCCATAATTCAGATGTTTTTATCACTGTGACATAGTTCATCGAAAAATATTTTCGCTCACCTTCCTGACACCTGAAAATGTTTTGATGAAGACATATAATTGAATTTTGCAAATAAACCTTCATAAAGTTGTCAACAATAATTGTGATGGGTAGCGCAAGCACAAGCACTCCACTCAAGATAGCTCCACTAGCTATTAGTTTTCCTGGGATTGTCACTAAAATCATAGATATTACTATGCTAAATACTACAGCTGCAAATTTCTGAAGCAAAATTGTCCTCTACCAGGAACATAATCTCCATAGCCCACTGTGGACATGGTCACAATCGCCCTAAAAATATTACAACTCCTATCAAATCCCTGTAAACATACACTACTTACCACCAAAAAGCAGCTGGAATACTAGTGAAAGGGGTCTGAGGCTCGTCCTTTTCCACAAAATAGAGCAAGGTAGAGAAGAAGATAACCCCGGTGAAAAGTACCATGCCCATCATACCCAGTTGACGGGCGCTGCTTCTCAAAGTCAATGCAAACGTTCTCATTCCGCTTAAAAATTTCAATAAGAGCAGAGATTTTAGTTAGTCTTGATTACCTGCTATATCTGCCTAATTTCAAAATACGGACCACCCTTAAAACTCGCATGATCCGCACAACTAGGAATGCACCTAAAATCAAGAGATCAACTCTATAAAGCTCAAATTTAAGTTTACCACAATTCTATTAAAAAAATTCTTGCAATATGAGTGGGTTAGTGTGGTTTTAATGTTAGGATGATTTTACAGTCAAACCTCTATATAATGGCACTCCCAGAACGGTTTGGTTGGTTATGCCTTAATTAAGGCACTTGTAACGGCACCTCCATACAACGACACCACTACAGGGTGAGTCACAAAAACTGGTGCAATTTTCAAAAATTTTTGCTCCAATTGTGTTTTTCATCTATATTTACAAACAGCGCTTAACTTTGTCATATACTAAAATGTAGCTGAGAAACTTGGCTACGTTTTGGTATATAATATGGTTATGCGCTACTTGTAAAATAGAGATAAAAACACAATTGTAGCAAAAGAACCCATTTAAAAATCGCATCAGTTTTTGTGACTCACACTGTACATAACGGCACTCTCAAAGTCTCACTTTGTATAAACTGCACCTTTGTAAACGGCATGCACTTACAATTGGATTAGTCTGATGTAAAAAATGATTGTTTTGCTATTGGGTTGGTCTGTCGGGTTGGCCCCCGGTGTTTACAGATGATAGCTAACGACATTTTCACATAAGTTTCAAATAAAATCCTATTAGTAGTAAAATAAAGTCGTTTAGTCTAATGAAATTAGTAAAAATTGTTTGGTGAGTTTCACAATTGACATATTTTAATTGTGTAACCCATCAAACAATTTTCATTACACTCATGTCACCGACATAAAGCTCTTTGGCTGCAATGGAAAGCTTTTAGCGACAAAATAAAGTCGTTTGGCGGCGGTATGAAGCATTAGAAGAAGACCGTTGAGAACAGTAGAAAATTAACGATTTTCAAATGCTGCTTTACCCGTCGGAATCACTCCTGTTCCTAGCCTTAGCCATCGAGTTCAGCGTAAAATTCTATATAAAACGCATAGCTTGGTGCACACAGCTTTCCCGTGTTAATAGCGTTAACAGTTATACGGTTGTGGGAAAATTTATGCTTGTCCATTCATCTTTATGAAAAACTGACGATGGGCGAAAAAATAAATCACCATAACCAAACTCCATTTTTCCATGCATAGCTTATTTTTAATCACTGTTTGTAAGCTCTGCTTTTCAGCTGCAATTTAGTAAGTCAAACTTCTTTATGACAAACACACTTGGGACCGGACCCAGGCGTGTGTTATAGGGAGGTGTAACTTGTAGAGAGTGTAGCTTATAGAGAAGTTTGACTGTAGTTCAAACTTATTTTTTTGATTATTTTACAAAAAGTTATGCCTAAATTACCTTTGATATCATTAAGAGAAGCCACATCGAATCCACAAAGAGCCAGAAACATTTCAAGATAGAAGGGCACCTAATATTTTAATTTTTTATCGCTTCGGTCCAAATATCACCAAAAAACCAACTATGGCAATCAAATCAACGATGTTTAGCAGCTCAAAAGTAAATTGAAGTTTGTGAGCAGCCACTGCAAACCTCAGCAAATACTCAATGGTGAACCATATGATGCAGGTGGTTTCAAGGTAGGTAAAGAAGGGGTGTGGCTCCCAGATTATATGATCACCTTCTCCAGTGGCTAAACCACTCACAGTGGAATCTCAAAATGGAAAATTTCATACAAAACATTGCCGTCTCTTAAATTTAATAAGGAATTTTTAACAGAATCTCGACTGAAAATCCCTATTTTGAGCTGAATATGGTACCGAAGCAGAGCTATCCTTTAAAAAAATTAAACGCCTACCATTTTCGATATCGGTTACATTTACAGAATCCAGCAGTATCGAAATAGTAGATTTCCTCCTTGAAGAATTTGTCTGAATGGGTACTTGAAAGTCATGGATACTGCCAAGCACTAGGCCGCACACTGAGATTAGCACAAAGCAAATGCTGATGAAAATAAAGCAAGCAGACCTGAAATGTGGGTGAGTGGAATGCCAGTGGAAATAGCAGAAATGCTCACCCAAAAGAGCCATCACCCTCACAAAATCGGCAAATACGCTCCTTTGTGGTCTCTTGACCAGAATCTACAGCTCTCTTGCTGAACTCGTCGATGGAAGATACCTCGCCTCTAAAATTATATATTTTTAACAATCCAAAAAGATTTTAGCGCTTGATTTACCTAAATTTTGTTAAATAAACCACAAAATACTGAAAAATCTTAAAAGATTTGGATTTTTTCCGAAACTGACATCGAGTGTTTGGTGATTGAGTATGCGCGCCCTGGAGTACTCCTTCGGAATGCTCATCCCCTACTTTTTTCGATTTTTTTCGAAATTTTTTTTGAATTTTGTTATTTAAAAACCACAAATTTCCGCGCAAAGTTTCCATTTGAAATTCTGCCCTATAAGTGTAAAACATGAATTTAGAAAAAAAAGAGTTCATGCGTGTACAATAGACCCAAAAAAGAAGTTTCAAAATTTCTTTTGCCGTCCGGGGACATGAATTTGAGGGTAATTTTACCAGTCTTTCGGAGCTCAAAATAATTTTTTCGGTCTCCTATCAATTTCCTGGTTTTAAATTTGTGGTTTTTCAAATAACAAAATTCAAAAAAAAAAATTCGAAAAAAAATCGAAAAAAGTAGGGGATAAGCATTCCGAAGGAGTTCCCTGGTTAGTATTACGGTTGTACAATGGTAATTTACCGCAGAAAAACTGGCGAGTGCCAATTTGAACCTTTTGATTGGTGAAATCAACCACAGCCTGCTTGCAGTTTAGGAATCATATTTGAGCCGGAAACACTAGGGTTGTCCAATCCGAATATTCGAGAGCAATGTTTGTAATACGAACATTCAAACAACTGTATTGTTGATTAAGAGTTGACTGTATTGGGATAGTTGACTGTGTTATTGATTAAGAGTTGACTGTATTGGGATAGTTGACTGTAGCACAGTTTGTAAAAGTAGTAAGACAATATTCGCGCGAATATCCCAACTCTAATTACCAACGAGAAAAGCGTAATTTACCTGGCCTCAATGGCGAACCTTTTAGACAACCTTGTACTTATGATAAGTTTGCGTATTGCTTGTACTGCTTTTCCACTTTTTTGTAGACACTCCAGGATTAAATGTTTTATAATTTCTCTAAACTGATGGTTTCAAAAGAATATGAGTCACTTTTCAAAACTTTTTGTGGCATGCGAACCAGATCAGAGATGGTTACGAAAATTGTGCTGAACCTTTCTCCTTTTATTTGTTTTCTTTAATAAAATAAAATTAAAATTAAAAAACACACAATTGGTGATGTCTCCTAGGCACACAGCAATGAGACAATTCTCCTTCTGCGATCCCCCAATAGCCCAATTCATTGGCAAATTCAAATTCGCAAACGTCCATGGGTCTGTGCAGTCCGCCATTCACATACATTTGGTATATAGGCTCGAATAAATGGGCTGATCGCTCGAAGAAGTACTCTTTACTGGCCTGCAAAAATTTTTTGTCCACTAAAAGTGGTGGGGAGATGATTTGGCGCGGGAAATTTAGCCGAATTTTTAAGAGAGCCGTTATTTATGTTTGCTTTGAAATTCCGAGTTTCTGACACCAGATTCGTGTCCATTTGAAGTGCTTTCAAATCTCAGAAATTACTCATATTTAAAAATCTTTTCGAGAAACAACATTTAAACCAGGGTTGTCAGGTAGTGTATTTTCCCACCGACAACTGATTGCTGGGTTTGACGGCACTTTTCAAGAAGTTGGAAATCCCGTTTTTCACCCGGTTTGCGTCAAATCTGATATTGATGACCTCATACTATTTTTAAAAACTAGGCAGAAAACTTAAAAAAATTTAGATTAGAACGCATGTAAAAATTTGTCGAGGAAGAAAAGAGCTGCTGGTCCCCGCCCTTTCTCCGTGTCGCACACGGGCATGTCCCTTTAAAGAGCACTTTCATAAGCAAGTCGACCATGCTGGACACGAATCTGGTGTCAGAAACTCGGAATTGCAAAGCAAACATACATAACGGCTCTTTTGAAATTCCGCCAAATTTTCCGCCGCCAAATCATCTCCCCACCCTAAAAATTCTCAAATTTACCTCGAAGTAAGCATCACAAAGAATTAGTCGTGTGTCATGGGTGCTGTCAGAAAATTGACCCAGTTTGGAGCTGGGCAACCTGGCTTTCAGAGTTACTGCTCGGCACTTGAACACAGTTCCGCCTACATTCAGACAGACAATTTCCTTCTCGTCTAGAAATCCCATTGTGTCTAATGATCAAAAAGAACTAGGTGAAAATTCAAGGTAGCACATTAAGTAATATGGATTATTAGAAATCATTAGAAGTCGTTTTCTTCTGGAATGTATTTAGCAATGGTAATCCTGGATTTCAGAAAGAAAGCGAAAAATTTCTTTACTGTAAAATCCGTCTATTAGTTGTCCTTCACACCTTATGCGTAGCTGGCGTGGGCTCCTAAAATAAATATTTTGTAACAGCCTAATAAGATTCAAATTTGAACATCATGTGTAACCTACAGTTAGCGCACCCGCTCAGGACGGGCCTAAGGGGTGCGCTAATTCAAATAGAGCGATATTGGAAAAGCACTCATAACATTATTTTCATTGACAAGCATCCTGTTACCGCCCAGGGCCCGATAATTTTTGATTCACGTAAACAACCTGCAATTTAGACGCCAGATTCGTGTTCAGCATGTTCAATTTGCTTGAAAAACTGCTACTAAAATTTGAAAGTCGCTGTCACATTTCAAATTCCTTTCAAGACAAAAAACATTCAAAAAAGTAATTTTTCGAATTAAAATACAGTCGCCTCTCAATATAACGGACAGCCAAAAAGTTCGTTCCTACATAGGGTCCGACACTTTTTAGCCCTATTTTTGCAATCTTTTGCCAGTTGTCTTTGGCTGGTTTAGTCCGAAATATTGCAAGGATTCCGATTTTGCCGGTAAAATCAGAATCCTTGCGATGTTTTAGACTGAGACAACTGGTAAAAGATTTCAAAAAGCGAGCTAAAAAAGTGTCGGACCCTAGGCGGGAACGAACTTTTTGGGGGTTCGTTATACTTGTTGTGCCGAGATGGATTTAAATTTTAAGACAATTTTTGAAGCAAATCGACCATGCTGAACACGAATCTGGCGTCTAAATTGCAGATTGGTCTACATGGAACAAGTTTTACGTTTTTAAATATTTCTTAGTTTTTTTTGAAACTGTCGCTTAAAACTCTAAGGACTATATTTAGTCATACTTTAAAGCAATTTTCGTGCAGTTTTGTCTGCTCTTTCAAGTGGCATGTGGAATTTGCGGAACAGACCGTTCTATCCCACGTAGTCTTGCACATTTATGTAAAAAAGTTAAAAAATAAGGACTCAATTGTTTCTTTAGGCCAAACATTTTACATTTAGTTAGTATAAACGCTTGAATAATATCCTTCTGTCCTTTCTGTCGAGCTATAGAAGTCATGCAAGTGTGCATAAAATGTTTGAGTACCAGATGATTTATGAACGTACTCAAATCACAAATAGCGCTACGGTCAAACCTGGGTTATCCGACACTTAAAGGGACCGCCCTTATGGTGTCGGATAAACGAGGTGTCGGTTAACTGAGGTGTTGGATAACTGGGGTGTAGGTTTACCAGGCAAACCAAATCGGACTCATGGTGTCGGATAAAGGAGGGTGTCTGTTAACTGGGGTGTCGGATAACCCAAGTTTGACTGTATTCAGAAATTGGTCGAAAGATTGAGCCAAACTGCTTTTTTTTTTCAAAAACAGTTTGCATATTCGGATTTTCCGTAAAATTATGCACCAGAATGTGCGGGTCTTACAGTCAGGGCTTCCCATATTAAAAAAAATTTAAGCGTGTCTAAACCCAGCACTTAATTGTTGATTCGAAATAAAAGTACTCGTAACAACCAATTAAACACATTACATTCGGTATTCTCAACAATAAAAAAATTCAAAGAATTACTGGCTATGGCTCTCAGATAGCACATGGCTCTGACGATAGTCAAAAAATTCAAAGAATTACTGGCTATGGCTCTCAGATAGTACATGGCTCTGACGATAGTCAAAAATTCAAAGAATTACTGGCTATGGCTCTCAGATAGTACATGGCTCTGACGATAGTCAAAAATTCAAAGAATTACTGGCTATGGCTCTCAGATATTACATGGCTCTGACGATAGTCAAAAAATTCAAAGAATTACTGGCTATGGCTCTCAGATAGTACATGGCTCTGACGATAGTCAAAAAATTCAAAGAATTACTGGCTATGGCTCTCAGATAGTACATGGCTCTGACGATAGTCAAAAAATTCAAAGAATTACTGGCTATGGCTCTCAGATAGTACATGGCTCTGACGATAGTCAAAAATTCAAAGAATTACTGGCTATGGCTCTCAGATAGTACATGGCTCTGACGATAGTCAAAAATTCAAAGAATTACTGGCTATGGCTCTCAGATAGTACATGGCTCTGACGATAGTCAAAAATTCAAAGAATTACTGGCTATGGCTCTCAGATAGTACATGGCTCTGACGATAGTCAAAAATTCAAAGAATTACTGGCTATGGCTCTCAGATAGTACATGGCTCTGACGATAGTCAAAAATTCAAAGAATTACTGGCTATGGCTCTCAGATAGTACATGGCTCTGACGATAGTCAAAAATTCAAAGAATTACTGGCTATGGCTCTCAGATAGTACATGGCTCTGACGATAGTCAAAAATTCAAAGAATTACTGGCTATGGCTCTCAGATAGTACATGGCTCTGACGATAGTCAAAAAATTCAAAGAATTACTGGCTATGGCTCTCAGATAGCACATGGATCTGACGATAGTCAAAAAATTCAAAGAATTACTGGCTATGGCTCTCAGATAGTACATGGCTCTGACGATAGTCAAAAATTCAAAGAATTACTGGCTATGGCTCTCAGATAGTACATGGCTCTGACGATAGTCAAAAAATTCAAAGAATTACTGGCTATGGCTCTCAGATAGCACATGGATCTGACGATAGTCAAAAAATTCAAAGAATTACTGGCTATGGCTCTCAGATAGTACATGGCTCTGACGATAGTCAAAAATTCAAAGAATTACTGGCTATGGCTCTCAGATAGTACATGGCTCTGACGATAGTCAAAAAATTCAAAGAATTACTGGCTATGGCTCTCAGATAGCACATGGATCTGACGATAGTCAAAAAATTCAAAGAATTACTGGCTATGGCTCTCAGATAGCACATGGATCTGACGATAGTCAAAAAATTCAAAGAATTACTGGCTATGGCTCTCAGATAGTACATGGCTCTGACGATAGTCAAAAATTCAAAGAATTACTGGCTATGGCTCTCAGATATTACATGGCTCTGACGATAGTCAAAAAATTCAAAGAATTACTGGCTATGGCTCTCAGATAGCACATGGATCTGACGATAGTCAAAAATTCAAAGAATTACTGGCTATGGCTCTCAGATAGTACATGGCTCTGACGATAGTCAAAAATTCAAAGAATTACTGGCTATGGCTCAGATAGTACATGGCTCTGACGATAGTCAAAAATTCAAAGAATTACTATGGCTCTCAGATAGTACATGGCTCTGACGATAGTCAAAAATTCAAAGAATTACTGGCTATGGCTCTCAGATAGCACATGGATCTGACGATAGTCAAAAATTCAAAGAATTACTGGCTATGGCTCTCAGATAGCACATGGATCTGACGATAGTCAAAAATTCAAAGAATTACTGGCTATGGCTCAGATAGCACATGGCTCTGACGATAGTCAAAAAATTCAAAGAATTACTGGCTATGGCTCTCAGATAGCACATGGCTCTGACGATAGTCAAAAAATTCAAAGAATTACTGGCTATGGCTCTCAGATATTACATGGCTCTGACGATAGTCAAAAAACCACACCAAAGGACAACAATAGCAACAAAAGGTTATCAATGCTTAAAAAAATAATGCAAAAAAGCCTTCTAACAACATTTTTTGATTGAATTGTCCAACAAAAAGGACATTTTATTGTTGCACTCACGGCAAACGCCTTCATTAATGAATCTTTTAGAAATCTTTTTGTCAAGTTTACACCCACCTAAGTTTAGCTCAAAAGAAAAAGGGTGTTGCTGGCACTGGCACTCAAGAAAACATTCAAAAAGTCATAGCAAAAATTCTTGCATTGAGGAGCTAAAATAAAAAATTCGGTTCACAAATACCATAATATCAAAATGGACTGGCAGTCTCTAATAGAAGGGTACCCCTAAAACTATTCTCGCTATGCCCTTTGACTTTTTCGGAGTGAACATTTTTTAACAAAAAAGTTCAAAAAAACCTTTTATCGATCAAGATAACTATCATAACAATATTCGGTTCTATTCACCTTTAGGTCCCCTTTTTTTCCTTGGTCCCTTCTTTGGTTTTTTTTGCAATTTTCGCCTTTATTATTTTCATATCTAAACTAATACAACTACATAGAATTACTTATACCCCTTGGTCACACTCCTATGTAGAGGTCGAGGTCGTCGTCGAGGTCGAGGTCGATGTGTGGTCACACTGGTATGTCGAGGTCGTGGTCGAGGTCGAGGTCGAGGGCGTGGTCACACTCCTCCAAGTACGACAACAACTCGGAAAACTTGTTTTATTCAATTTTTAGCAATGTGAATTACAAAATATCATTGAAAACAAATAGTCTTGGACTGCGAGTTCCGGATTTGCTGAGCTTCTGATTCGGTCTTAAATCTGTGGGTCAGTGTTTTCTGTGTAAACAGAGATGCCGGAACAAGCGGACCTCTGTTCTTATCGACTCTTCTTGAATTTTCTCGGTATTTTTTATGAAAGTTAGTTATTTCGCCAATGTGACGATTTGTCAGCGCTAAGGCGAGAGTTTTAAAAATTCTGCCCTAATACCAAAATCTCGACCAAAATATGTGTCCGTTGAAACTGATCTTACCTACTAATCAGACCGAAAAATTCTAAGGCCGAGCCAAAAGCTTACGTACTGACCAGGGCAAAAAAAATTGTAAAGCCGAGCCAAAGACTCGACAAATCCGAAACTCGAAGTTCACGACACTCCAAAAAGGTCTTGCTCAGGCTCAACTTCGGGGTCCGAAGTTTAATTACTTGAAAAGTGGTTTACTCTATTCTGAAAATGTCAGACTGTGATTAGATTTGTGTATGATACCCTGGTTGCTTACTTTTTTTGGTTAAATACCACATTTGGTTGGTATTCAAGTGGTTGAGCTAAGCTATAGGTAACTGGCTTACCTAGCTTGGAGTGCACATATCTTTTGCTTACTTTAGGCGCATGACTAGACGAGTACTAATGCTTTTCGCTGCACCAACAGTTGCTGGGTTTGACGAAATTCAAGAATTCAAAAAGAATATTTAAAATAAAAATGCTTGAATTCAAAAAACAATTCCTGCCAAAACCATAGTGTAGGATTTTGTCCCCGGGAATTCAAAAAGCAACAATTGCCGTTGCCTTAGGAAAGCATGCTCCTTTAAAGGAAAAAATCGTTGACTAAAATTTGACTTTTTGCCTTGGGGGACCAAGGTAATGGATACCTTAAAAAGATGAAATTACCATACACAAGGGTATTCTACCACGTTTTGGTCACTGGAGCTTGGCAAAAAGAGCTTCTTTATACGTTTTTGATCACGAGTCTTGCTCGGAATCATGTCTAAGGTATGTATGTGTGCGCATCTCTAACTCTCAAGCCCTCTGCTTGAGGGCTTGGTTGCTTGGGGTTGAGATGCTCACACCCACATACCTTAGACACAAATCACTCGAAAGTGACTCTGGATGCATAAAGGGGGTTTGGGGTTGAGATGCGCACACCCACATACCTTAGACACAAATCACTGAAAGTGACTCTGGATGCATAAAGGGGGTTTGGGGTTGAGATGCTCACACCCACATACCTTAGACACAAATCACTGAAAGTGACTCTGGATGCATAAAGGGGTTTGGGGTTGAGATGCTCACACCCACATACCTTAGACACAAATCACTCGAAAGTGACTCTGGATGCATAAAGGGGTTTGGGGTTGAGATGCTCACACCCACATACCTTAGACACAAATCACTGAAAGTGACTCTGGATGCATAAAGGGGTTTGGGGTTGAGATGCTCACACCCACATACCTTAGACACAAATCACTGAAAGTGACTCTGGATGCATAAAGGGGTTTGGGGTTGAGATGCTCACACCCACATACCTTAGACACAAATCACTGAAAGTGACTCTGGATGCATAAAGGGGTTTGGGGTTGAGATGCTCACACCCACATACCTTAGACACAAATCACTGAAAGTGACTCTGGATGCATAAAGGGGTTTGGGGTTGAGATGCTCACACCCACATACCTTAGACACAAATCACTGAAAGTGACTCTGGATGCATAAAGGGGTTTGGGGTTGAGATGCTCACACCCACATACCTTAGACACAAATCACTGAAAGTGACTCTGGATGCATAAAGGGGTTTGGGGTTGAGATGCTCACACCCACATACCTTAGACACAAATCACTGAAAGTGACTCTGGATGCATAAAGGGGTTTGGGGTTGAGATGCTCACACCCACATACCTTAGACACAAATCACTCGAAAGTGACTCTGATGCATAAAGGGGGTTTGGGGTTGAGATGCTCACACCCACATACCTTAGACACAAATCACTCGAAAGTGACTCTGGATGCATAAAGGGGTTTGGGGTTGAGATGCTCACACCCACATACCTTAGACACAAATCACTCGAAAGTGACTCTGGATGCATAAAGGGTTTGGGGTTGAGATGCTCACACCCACATACCTTAGACACAAATCACTCGAAAGTGACTCTGGATGCATAAACGGGGCTTGGGGTTGAGATGCTCACACCCACATACCTTAGACACAAATCACTGAAAGTGACTCTGGATGCATGGAGGGGTTTGGGGTTGACATGCTCACACCCACATACCTTAGACACAAATCACTCGAAAGTGACTCTGGATGCATGGAGGGGTTTGGGGTTGACATGCTCACACCCACATACCTTAGACACAAATCACTCGAAAGTGACTCTGGATGCATGGAGGGGGTTTGGGGTTGACATGCTCACACCCACATACCTTAGACACAAATCACTCGAAAGTGACTCTGGATGCATGGAGGGGGTTTGGGGTTGACATGCTCACACCCACATACCTTAGACACAAATCACTCGAAAGTGACTCTGGATGCATGGAGGGGTTTGGGGTTGACATGCTCACACCCACATACCTTAGACACAAATCACTGAAAGTGACTCTGGATGCATGGAGGGGTTTGGGGTTGACATGCTCACACCCACATACCTTAGACACAAATCACTCGAAAGTGACTCTGATGCATGGAGGGGTTTGGGGTTGACATGCTCACACCCACATACCTTAGACACAAATCACTCGAAAGTGACTCTGGATGCATGGAGGGGTTTGGGGTTGACATGCTCACACCCACATACCTTAGACACAAATCACTCGAAAGTGACTCTGGATGCATGGAGGGGTTTTGACATGCTCACACCCACATACCTTAGACACAAATCACTCGAAAGTGACTCTGGATGCATAAAGGGGGTTTGGGGTTGAGATGCTCACACCCACATACCTTAGACACAAATCACTCGAAAGTGACTCTGGATGCATGGAGGGGTTTGGGGTTGACATGCTCACACCCACATACCTTAGACACAAATCACTCGAAAGTGACTCTGGATGCATGGAGGGGGTTTGGGGTTGACATGCTCACACCCACATACCTTAGACACAAATCACTCGAAAGTGACTCTGAATGCATGAAAAATGCATCCATACCAGAGTTTCTTTATGTAGTAGGCCCAGTCATTAAAATTATGTCCAAATTCCATCTTTTTATGGTCTTTAGGTACCATTCAGATGGGTTAGAGATGCGCGCTTCACTTACCACACTTAATTCCGAGCAAGACTCATGATCAGAAATGCATATTGAGGCTCTTTTTGCCAAGCTCCAGTGACCAAAACGAGGTTATGTAAATTATTTCCTTATGTAAATTAAAAATAGGGTATCTAGCTACCCTCATTCTAATAAATGCCAATTAAATGCCAAAATAAACTGGTTTTAAAAAATAAAAGGCCGAAACAAACTATTAGGGACCATATCGACAACAAAACCGACCTTGGTCGAGGTCGTGATCGAGGTCACGGTCGAGGTCGGAAAATGGTGAAAATACCGAACTGTGGGGCGACGAGCGTCAAATTTTTGGATTTTTTATTGTTTTTACTCGCCTAGAACCTTTTCCAGCATTAAAAATTAGGAATCAGGGAAGTTGAATATCGGCCGTGGTCGATGTGACCTCGACCTCGACCGTGGTCACACTCACATCGACCTCGACCTCGACATACCAGTGTGACCAAAGCCATACAGGGTGAGTCAAGATTTTCTAACACTTTTAAACGGTCATAATTTTTTGTCCTCGCACGATTTCGAATTTCTGTAAACGCAGATCGACTCAGTTTTTTATGACAATTTTTTTGGTATATAAGGTCAAAACCACGATTTTCGCTGGTCCCCCTGTTGTTTGGCTCCTGGTCTGTAGGTGGCCTTTGGATGGGTAAGGCCAAAACAACAGGGGGGGTGGACCAAGCGAAAATCGTGTTTTTCACATTATATACTAAACAAATTGTCACCAAAAACTGAGTCGATCTGCGTTTACAGAATTTCGAAATCGTGCGAGGACAAAAAATTATGACCGTTTAAAAGAGACTCACCCTGTATTATAGATCAAGGATAACTGCTTCAGGAATTTATCTGGAGCTTGGACATGTCTAGCCATAACGGAGTCTCCACAAGAGATAATTGCATCTTAATCTGTAATTACAATGAAACGAAAACATGAAACTAATAATGAAGAAACAATGAAAAATGTAAGATGAAAGACGTAGCAGAGTTCTCTTTGACACAAAAAAATTTTGAAAAAACCAAAGGGAGGACCAAGGGAAAAAAGGGGGACCTGAAGGTGTATAGGGCCCAATATTCTTCCAAATAGCTTCCGGATTGTTTCCTACCAGTTATTGATTTTAGAAAGTTGGTTTTTTTCCAGATGAGCTTCTTAGAAGTCATTGCGATCATTAATTGTCTTTTTGAATAAACTAAAGGTCTAAACAAAATAAACCAAAAGTATTTTGGCTTTTGGTTTATCTTCTGGTGAAAAGAACAAGATGTTGAAATGAAAACCAGAATCAGCCATCCCTGTAAAAAGCAACCTTCGAACAACTATAAAATCCTTTTTGGCAATTTCCCACTGCGCTCGATCCATCTATTTCAAGACTGGTTCCGGTTAAAAGCATTTGGGGATTTGTTCAACTTTGAGATGCCCTGCCTGAGGGACACATCATTCAAGGCGAATTAGGGGTAAATTTAAAACTCTTTTTTAAATTGTGTTTGGAATGAATGTTTGCAATGATATTTTTCCTGGACTTACAGAAAGTCACACATACAACGCGGAGTGTCAATAGCTAATACATAAGCTGACAAGACGAGCAGATCTGTCATGAGATAACCTGAAAAGAAAGCTTTGACCAAATTTGCTCACCTGTTCAAAATTTGAATTGGCACCCCGCCTCTTATTAGCGTTGGCATGCCCCTTGAAAAAATCTCGAATTTTTAAGGGTAAAATTCGGGATTAAAATATTTTACCGCTTTAATTATCAGACACTCTCTAATTTTTACAATTTTTACGATCAAAATACACGTCTATTTTGTAGAATATTTTAAGAGGTTGAAAATTTATACGCCATGGCTAATAGATCAGCGGACACGGTACGCAAATTTTGCTGGGCCTCGAAAAATTGTTGGCCCTATACAACTACTAATACCCTCAAAATTACGGTTGGTTTTAGAAAAACCAGGAACATTCCTCGGGTTGTCGGAGGTAGTCTTATTTCACAAACCGTTAATCAAATGCTGGGTTCGACAGCAATTTTTCAACAGCCTGTAAAATCTTCATTTTCGGTATTTCATAGATTCCTTTTAAAATGTTTTGTGGGAGAAATTTTCGTGCTAAAAAGTTAAAAATAAGGCAGGAGTTCGTTATCTGTGTTGTGCCCAAACAAGTGTTTTGACCACTTTTTCAGTCGTTTTAGCATGATCAGAGTTTATAAAAAGAGTTTTTAGGTGGGGCTTGATAATTTTTCAAAAAATAAATTGCTGACCGAAAATTGACTTTTTGACCAAAATTTTCATTTATTCATAACACACAACTATTATTTCTTCTTCCGGAACTTCTTCATTATCAGGAACGACAGGAACATTCATTGCCGGATTGAAGAAACGACCAACCAACTGAAAGAATTCCTCGGTTCGGTCGACATTCTTGGCTGCGCAAACTTTGTTGAGCATGTACTTGGCTAAGTTTCCGGAATGTTCGAAAAAGTCAATTTTCGGTCAAAAAATTTTTTTTTTAAAAATTATCGAGCCCCGCCTAAAAACTCTTTTTCTACACTTTAATCATGCTAAAACGACTGAAAAAGTGGTCAAAACACGTTTTTGGGCACAACACAGATTCCGAATTTTAGCCAAAAATAAATGTATTACGGGCTGGTGAAAAAAATGAAAGTCGGTGGTTCAAAAAAAACTACCCTGGACAACCTTAAATATATCAAAAACATAAAAAAGCAGAAACTGGGTGGTTGTGAATTTGGGCATTTTTTAAAATACTTGACTTTTAGGTTTAATCAAAAAAGCACAAGTTCAAAGCACTTGCCACACAGTCCAAGAGAGCAATAAAGAATGTGGACTAAGGCTATGAGCTAGTTAATAATGCGCCCTGCAGCTCTGTGATAAATAGCTTTTTGGAGTAGTTTCATATTCCACTCATTTTGCACTATTAGAAAAATGTCAAAATATGAAAAGTTTTTAATTAATTGCTTTACGAAACGGTCCAATAAAAACTACAAATAGCACTCACAATACAAACTTTCAAAGGCTGAATAATGTGGCAATGCCCGGTAAATTAACTTACGACTTCTTCTTCTAGCACATACTCTAGCACATTTTTTATTTTGTGTTTTTGATAAATAAAAAATCTGTGAGACATCTGCTATTCAAAAATACATATTAGGCGTCAGAAATTCAAATATTTTTCACTAGCCTGAAAATAGCTATAAGTTAAAGTACTGAATTTTAAAAAAGCAACCATTTATTTTTACAGGCCATGTGTACAGGGAGCTTCAAAAAAAACTCCCCCATTTTTGAGAAACAATTTAAACGTAACTCATATTTTATCCATCCCTCTGCAATGTTTTTCGTAGAAAATAACATTTTGTGTGTTTGTTTAAGACCTAGTACTACCGAAAATTCGGAAATCGGCCGGGCAAGAGGTTACGTACACCAACTTTGTAAAAATGGAGGATTTTTTTGAGCACGTTGTATTTTTTTCATTCACTTGCATATGAAAAAATACAAAGACTCAACCCCGAAAAAGAATTAACTCAAAAGTTTTAACAATTAAAAAAATTCAAAAATAATAAATTAATTGTGTTAACTAGTCTATTATATTGCTGCTACTTTCAGCAGTAATAGTAACAGGTGGTGTATATAACGAAACAAAGTAGAAAATATAGAGATCAAAGCTGTTTAGTTAGTTAGCTAAACATGAAAATCCATAAATAAAAAAGGTCTTCCTCTTCAACTTGAAGGTGGACACAACGAAATAGGTGAATGTTTAGCACAGCCCTGTTCATTATGATCAAAGAAAGGGATCAATGCAAGTAGGTGACACATGGACAAATATTTCTAGCCTTAATAGAGTAGTAGGGCACGATCTGTTTTCGGTTATATTTTCCAAAAAAGCCAGTTTTCGGCTAACCGAACAAGTTGTAGATAAATTAGCCGGCGGTATCCTACTCCAGTTTTAATGATAAAAAATAGCAAATTGAGGGAACTTGTTTACTTGGGGGGCCCCTTTTTTGGTCAACTGTGAATAGTGTTCAGACGTCTCCTAAGTAATTTTTATACGCTAAAACCGATAAAAAACCAAGCCCCCTGCGCCCCCTTCGGGAGCGCAGGGGGCTTGGTTGCTTGGAGTTGAGATGCGCACACCCACATACCTCAGTGCCAGAGTTTCTTTATGCGGTAGGCCCCAGCTAACAAAACTATGTTCAAAATCCCATTTTCCGGCATTTTTGAGGATATGAAGGTACCTTTTTGGTTTATTTAGCTTAGGGGACCAAGGCAGTTGGTCAACCTTTGATAACCAAATTTTTTTTCAAAACATGTCTTTTTAGTACGGAAATTGTTTGGAAAGAACTTTTTTTTATCGTTTTAGCGTATAAAAATTACTTAGGAGACGTCTGAACACTATTCACAGTTGACCAAAAAGGGGCCCCAAGTAAACAAGTGCCAAATTGAGTTCCCATGTTATTCTTTTAAATCAACTTTTTGGCTCTATCTGTATTTGGGTTGCCAACCAAGGCATATTTTTTCGGGCGCAACCTCAACTTATATAGAACATAATTTATTTGAAAAAATTCTTACTGAAAGATATCGACGCATTTAGCCTAGAGGCTGATATCCAATTTAACAAATTGTCTTAAAAAGTTATAAATACAGGATTTAAAAAATATGACATTTCGTATACCAGGAATGCTTCTTTTATTTTGATAAGCTTGTAAAATTATAAAAAATAGAAAATTTAATATTAACCGCTCAGAACTACTTTTTTATTTTGACTAAAACAGTATTTTAAACATTCGAAAACTTTTAACACTATTTAATTGATATAAAAATTAGAGCAAAGTGAAAACAAAAATATCCACACATCATATTAGTGGGAAGAAAATAATGTGTGTGTGTTACCTTGGACAAGAATAATATTTTCCAAAATGTTTTGCCATTAACACACAAATTTCCGGACTGAGGGTTGGGAGTGAAATAAGAAGAAGCCAAAGATGTCAAAAGCACACAGCTTTTGCTTGCCTGCTGAGTGCGATAAGTTAAAGATGTGCTTTAATTATATTTGCTTTTTGATAGGGCTGATGGTCTAAATGTTCAAAAACTAAATAAAAAACAAAAGTAATAGTACTTCCATGGCAATTTTGAAATACTCGCTTTAAATGGGCGCGCCAACGCTAATAAGAGGTGGTGCCCGCAATTCAAAGTTTTTTCCTGATCATTGAACTTCTGTACGGATTTTCAACTTGGTTTCTATCAAAACCATAGCTAAAATTATTTTATAGGCCTTGTTTTGTTAGAAACCAAGTTGAAAAATCCGTATGGAATTTCAATGATTAGGAAAAAATTGAATTGGCGGGCACCACCTCTCATTTGCGTGGGCATGCCCCTTTAAGATCTTATGTGAGATTTACAGTAGCGAGGATTAAAAAAAAGCTGCCGCAACGCAACTATTTAGAATGGCAGTTTCACAACATTTTCACTGCTTTTTCAAATGGTACTTAAAAGCCTTGGCGTAATTGTCCGCACAAAAATATTTGAACATTTCGAGAACCACCTTCATTTTGGACCAGCATAAAGATTGGTCAACATTTGTTTTGGGTCTCAGAATCTTCTGTTTTCGCTGGATATAACTTTTCTTTGCTCTGTTTTTTAGCTATAACTTAGTGAGTCAAACTTTTATTTTGAATTGTTTTGTGAATAATCATGGCTATAAACATGAATGTGTCGATTTTAAAATCAAAATATAATTAAAATCAAAGTAAATCTGAGGAAAGTGACTGTTTAGCCGCAAAAATACAAGCTTTTCTCAACATTTCAACATTAAAATCGATTAACATGTAATGCATTTTGAAAAGTTTAATAATTTAATTCTCCACAAAAATAAGACAGGTAAAGAGACTGTTTTTCGAAAAGCATCAAGTTTTAAAGTGTCATCTGTACAAAATGAAGTGCTCAATGAGCGTTGAGAGCACCTAGAACAAGCAACATAACTGTACTTTTTTAAAAAGATTTGTACTTTTTTCGGGACCCCAAATCTTTTTTATTTTTGAAATTTTTAGTCAAAATCTTTTTTTTTCGCTTCGAAATAGCAATAAGTGCTGTATAAATTGGCATTTTTGACAAAAAATGACCAAATTGTACTTTTTTGACCAAATGTAATTTTTCAAAATTTTGAGTTACGAACATTTAAATTTCAATATAACGTAATTCAAGGGACCGGCCGAAAAGTTACGTTATATCGAGGTTACGATATATAGAGGTTTATTTTTTTAAGTTTCACAAACTTTACGTTAAATCGAGGGTTTGAAACTTTATTATCAATACTTCAACAAACAATCAATGATTAGGCGCAAAGTAATATAAGAGGTTTTCTTGTTCCAATTCCAGCACATCGTCCACTTTGTCGCACAGAAACTGAATAGTTGGATTGGCATTTGCATTGGCGTAGCGCTGGAGGATGTTCGGCTGCTTCTCGAGATGTTCGTCGATATCCATCACGTCCAAGTCACTGAAAAGAAAACTTAATCTGAAACCAAACAAAGCCCAATATTTACCTTTCCGCTTCCGGCTCCTGCATATCTGCTGTAGAGACATCAGCCACAATTTTGCCCAGTATGCGTGTTTCACCAGTCGCCAATCCTTCGTCCACAGGGACCACTTTGCATCGCCACCTTCTTCGATCGTGCTGAGAATCACTTCCTTATTTTTCAGAATTCCTTGAATTGTCGATAGCGGGATGCTAAATTGTTTGCTAAGATTGGTCACTTGTTTCTTCAAATCCAGAAAAATGATGTTCCGTTTCTTGCTTGGAGTAGACATTTGCACAAATTTCGATTCTAAAGCAAAAAAAGTTATGTAACGTCAGCAAAAATCATGAATGATAAAAATCAGCAAAAATGCAAAAACAAAGTAAACATAATGGAGTCGCGACCAATACTACGTGTGCAAAATTCTCTCCGGGACAAAATAGATTCGAATGTTTTTAATTTTTTGGCAATTTAGTATATTTACGTTATATCGAGGGTTGACTTTTTGGACAGAGAACGGCCAAAAAGTTACGTTAAATAGGTTTACGTTACATCGAGTTACGTTGTATCGAGGTTTGATTTGTATTAATTTCATTTGAAACCAACCAATTCGATCTCAGAGTTACGTTATATCGAGGTTTAACTGTACCCTGACCTAGAATTATCACATTTTTGAATCAAATAGAGAAATATCTCTGAGTGTTTAATAAATGCTCTGTTTAGTGATTTTGTTTAAAAAAAATCTAACTCAAATAAAGTCATGTTTTGGCTGAGAAAAACCTGACAAAAACGAAATTTGTAGAAAACGAAACTGGTCAATACCATATTTTCTCGGTAGAGAAGTAATTTATATAGTATTTTATCATTTTTTATCTGTTTCTGTAGGCTTGTAGGCTAATGTTGTAGGCTAATGTTGATCACGTAATGTAGCCCAGTAGAAAAAATATATAAAAAAGTACCTCTGAAGCTAGTAAAATTGGTCATCATAAGCTTCATTTTTGGCAAAATATTATTTGGAGAGGTCTCATCTAGCCTATGTTTTGGAAATAATCCAAAATTTTACCACATATCTGAAAAAAGTCAGCCCCTGTTTTGACAAATCTCATCTAAGCTCACTGCAAATATTTTGAAGTGTGTGTGTGGTGATTGTAATAATGCTTCATTTATTCATCCCCCACTAATAGCCGCTCCACAGTTAAAACAAAGTGCCGCCGGCTCGGCCAAAATGTTGGCGGGAGCTCGGGATTAGCACACTACTTGGAAGGGAATGCAAATATAGCTAAGTGCAGATGATTTACGATCATCCCTGTGGGCAAGGTGCAGAGGACACGACCTTGGATGGGGACAGTGAAAGCACAAATATTGCCTCTATTGCTTGGCTATATAAAAAGCAGATAAGCACATTGACTTGGGGCTGGCTGGAAAGATGAGCTGAGAACTGTTTGACTAAATTTAATGGATCATCATCGTTGGTGACAATGCCAACAACGATTTTTTGATTTGCGGGAACAGCTTTTCACTCCAAAAATTTTCAAAATGGTTAAGAATTCATTGGTTGGATTTATAATTTTTTTTTTGAATTTAGAACCATCCATTAGTTGAGCCCAACTTTGTTTGAGACTGGAAGATCTAATAAAATTTAAGACGCAAATAAAAAAAAATAATTTGAAAAAACATTTTCCGCATTTTCGGGAGAAAAAATCTGCCTCCCGCGAACTCGAAAATTCGAAATTGTCGTTGTCACTAACGACAATGGTCATTTCAAATTAGAGTTTTCTTGGGCTCTTGTTTCGACAAGTCAAGGTTCCAGCTAATAAAAGATTTAACAAAATAATTTACAATAATTTGATAAATTTTATATTACCGCATGGATTTTGCAATACTTACACGGAAAGGACACGTTTTCAAATTTTGAAAAGCCAATATCTTGGTATAGCTTCAAAGCCGATTTTGCAAATGGTTCCGTGGCCAGTCTAACTTCTTGTGTTAGAGTTTGGTCAAGCGCCCAAAAATTTAAAAACCGAGCCAAATTTTTTCCGACTTTAAGAAGAGCTCGAAAAATAATCTTCCACGGGGTATTTATTCGTACTTATTGATAAAGTGAATACAGTAATTTCTACTAATGCCCGTAGTTGTTTTCATTAGTTGTTAGGTAAAAATATCATTCAGAAATTTCGCACAGGCTGCCACAGATATTAGCGGTTTACTAAACTTTGTTCGAAAAATTCCACAAAATCTAATTTTTAAAGGACCATGTTTTTTGGGCACAATGCAGGGTTGGCAAGAGGTGGCTGTTCAGGCCACCTCTCAAGCTCACTAGGTTTCAAAATTTGGAGCTGTTTTGGTTTATGTTCAAGGTACCGCAACCATCTCAAATGACTTCAAACTACCCCAAACCGCACTGAACGACCCCAAACTATTCAAAATTGCCATGGACACCACAAGCCACTGAAGCTCACCATAAAAATCCCAAACCACTTAATCCTTCCTAAACAGCCCAAACTAATTAAATCCGCCCTGAATTTTAGCGGATGGTCACTCTGACTGTATACACAGACTCTTTATCAAAGGGCTATTTGATAGTTCGCACTGCCATAATTTCAGGTTCGATAGACGAAAATACTAGAATAATTTAACAATAAGCTAATCAATGACTTCTTTATTTCAAAAAACTCATTAACAGTGAACAAGCAATGAAAAAAGCAGAGATTAAATTATTTGACCTATTCTTCTGTAAGCTCCGCTGTTTCGACAAGCCTGACGGGTAAGTGACATCTGGCTCTTCCTCCAGTTTCATCAAGTCTACCATTGGAATCACAGCTGGCGGCAAGGAACGCCGATTCGAGTCAAGAAACGGCTGAGTGCCATTGAGATTAAAAATAGATACCTCGCTCGTCGTAGTCGGCCAAACTTCTACTCAAATTCCTCTTTCAATGCTAAAATAATTGACGTGAGAAAAATTGCGTATGAAAGAAAAAATTTACCCAATGCCGTGCTAGATTCGCCCAAATCCCTCTTAAAAGACCTGCAACTGATATGAGATGAAATATGAAACAGACCAACCCTGTCTACATGACAACGCGAAATATCCACCACATTGAAGCTTGCATGACAATTTGAAAAAATGCTATACGCCTGAAAAAAAACTATAAACAAATGAGTCAGACAAAAAATTAAAAGTCGGGAACAACTGAAAAGCAAAGATAAAAATCAACTCGATGGAATGAAATAGTTGAACTGCAAACAAAAAGACACCCCGAGCCTGCAAAAAGCCACCTTGTGTGGCCTCCGAAAAGTGCTCAAAATGAGGTGGCTTTCGGGGTGGTTGCTAGGCGACTCGATGATAAAAAGTTTAAAAATTGAAAAAGGCCACCTGGTGCCCGAAAAAGTCACCTTTTGCCAACTCTGTATTCAGGACAGCAAAAAAAATTGCCCGCAAAATCCATGATCCTTTAACTTTTGCTGGGTTTGTTATTTTTGCAAAATGTAACCCATAGAAATCTTTTTTAGTACTTTAGTTATTTTAGTACTATTTTCAAGAACCCACAGTGTGAGAAGTGGTCATGTGAGATTTGTTGCTCAACATTCCCGCCCATCTTTTAGTAGTTCGAAAATATTTTTTTTTCGCAATTTTTGCTCAAAAGACAAATTATTCAAATTCACAAAAAGGTGTTTGGTATGTCCATTGCAAAAGGCAGTAGTGTGCCTGTTTACTGTAGAACAAAAAGTAGCAGCACTAGTTTGTACTTGTTGCATATCCTCTCACAGGGAGTAACAAAAACTATCTTTTTAGGGCTTTGAAGAGACCGCCGTGATCTATTAGTTTTACTTACTCAGCCTAACAATCCAGCGACTAGCCAGATCAACGCAGCAGCAATCATCAGTCATCTCCGTGACTTTCTCTTTGAAATGGTTTTTTGCCAAAGCAGAACTACCGCCTATTCCACTTATTGGAGAAAAAGTATTATGAACGAGTTGGTTTGGAATGGAATGCGATGTTCTAGTGTTTATTACAGTAGCTGCTATTCGAGTGTGGCATTAACTTGGTTTTATCAATTACAAATGACCAGTCTAGGCTCTTTAAGGCGCATGCTCGTCGCCGATGGGATTATTTTGAAATCGGAATTACAACGAGATCAAAAAAGGACGCAAGCGGCCACAGCCGAGGAAAACTTATGCTTCTAATTAAAACCTTTACTTATTTCATGGAGGGCGCCCTATAAATTGTTAGTTCAAAACAAATTCTTTTTTTCAAGTCTATCTGGTGTCTACCTCTCGTCGGTGATGCAACAAAACTGGCATTTACAGCTCCGCGATTGTGGATGTTTATTTAGTTTTGTACATATTTGTCAAAAAATAATAATGGGTTACATAGTGCAGTCAATGCTGCAAATCACTCCGAATCACTCCATTCCCACCTAGGTTCCGATACTTTTTTAACATGATTTTTTAAGTAATTTGCTCATTGATATTTGTCAATCTCATGCCGAATATTACAAGGATTATAATTTTGCCGGTTTTTGAATATCACCATAAGTTCACCATTTCCCTGGCCCTAAAAACTGCAGATGCGTTAATAGTCTATCTAAAACTAGAGAAAATGACAAAAAATTACTCATATTACCGTATTTCGTTACCGTTTTTTCCGAACTCTAGATTTTTTAATTTTGAAATTGTTGTCAAAATTTTTTTTTGCTTTAAAAAGGCAATAAACACTAAGTACCGTATTTCTTCTAATTGCCGCACATGTGCGCTTATTTTTCAATCACCCGAAAATCGGAAATTTTCAAATTCAATCTAGAGATTTTCGGGTGCTTAACCAAGATCTGAAAAGTGGAATCGGTAGAGCTCGTGGGAGTTAAGAAAATGCATCAAACAGCTTAGCAAAATATTCACTCTGCTCCGAGATATAAGTCTTTAAAGTTAGGGGTGTGCGGTAATTAGAAGAAATACGGTAAAAGGACTTTTTCCTAAAAAATAGTGTACTTTTTTGGAAAATAATCTGAGCCCCGAAATAAGCACAAATATCGATGGTGACAAGGATTTGAAGTTTTAGGTTTTACTATTGAAATATTTATTAGAACGGAACAAAACTGTTTGATAGGTTTCAATATCAAGATTTTGTGCATAATTATAATTTTAAAACCCATCGAACAATCTCGCTCCAGATTTCATGATTAAATTTCAATAGTGAAACTCATCGGTTATTAAGCTAGCAATTTGAATACATTTGCTTGTCCGAAAAAATCTCGGTGTCAGATAACCAATGACCAGGGATGAGGGATGGTCTTATATCGAAACTTGAGTGAAACTCGCATCATCCAATCTTTTTGTTTAGTGATTATGGAACCCATTCTGTGGAATGATTGTTTTTATTAGGTGTTGAGCAAGGCCATAAGTTCGTTTGGCTCGTGCAGGCGGCACACCTCTTTGATCATAAAACTGATTTTTTGTCTTTTCTCCATGCAATCGCTTGCTCAAGTAAACCAACATGGCGACACCACCGAAATTATTGCTTCTTTTTAAAACTATTTCACAGGTTAAGGTTTTTGACCCATGGAATTTTTTTCAAATTTTATGATTTTATAAATTTTTAAGCGGCATTGATGAATTTTGGCATCAAAATATGTCCTGAAATTTCAATTTTACGATAAAGTATTTTTAGGTAAAAAATTTAAAGAAAAAGCTTTGAATCCAGTGCTAATTTTTAATCGCTGTAACTGAATCACGCACTCAAAAGTCTAAATTTTACCAGTAAATTCAATTTTTTGTCATTTAAATGCTGAATTTTATTAGTATTTGTTGAATTTCAGCAGATAATGTTTTATTTTCTGGATTATCATTTTGGAAAAATAAGAACACAAAATCAAACACAAAAAATTAATTTACTAGTGAAATTCACACTTTCGAGGGATTTTATCCGTTTTATATTTATCAATTTTTGAAAAAAATATTGCTATATTTAACACACGGTTGGCAACATCTTACTTTTTAGGTCACATTCAGGGTCACAACAAATTTCGCACAATTTTCATGAATCCTTCTATTACTTTTTTAAATTTTAATATGTTTTTTTTTTTCAAATTTTTAATGAAAAAATAATAGAACAAGTACTAGAACTATTAGATGAGCCAATAGAATATATAAGAAAACAAGTCATTGAAGCGAAAAAATTCTTTGTAAAAGTTATAATGTGACCCACAAAATACCTTTTGGCCAGCCTTGATTTTAACTCTTGTATCACGAGCTCTGGTTCCAATCTCAATTGAAACAAAACATTTTTTATCAAAATACTTTTAGCAATTTTTAACATATTTAGGCAAGACCGCAATTTTAAGTCCACGATATTCAAAAAAATGTCCAAATGCAATTAATCTGGTGTATGTTGCATAA
Source organism: Ditylenchus weischeri (assembly GCA_029231635.1). Taxonomy (NCBI): domain Eukaryota; kingdom Metazoa; phylum Nematoda; class Chromadorea; order Rhabditida; family Anguinidae; genus Ditylenchus; species Ditylenchus weischeri. Next base: position 46,147 of record JAMRYI010000201.1, read on the forward strand.
CTCCCCATAAAACAGCCATCACCATTATGTTTATTAGCCCCTCTCCTGTCTAATATATTTGCTTCTTCCCTCACAAAGTGTTCCCCTCCCCACCCAGTTACATCTCTCAAAACTAGTAGTAGTAGTGGTCCAAAAGGCTGCACAAACCCCTGGTGGTGGTGGTGTTGAACTGACGTAAAAATTGATGATGCCTAGTCGTCTGAATTGCTTTGATGTCGCCGCCAAAACAAGGCAGAGGGAAGCAACCAGGCAAAAAGTCCAGTAGCCCAAGGTTAGCAGTCCTCTTCCCTTTGTTTTAGTTGAGTGAAGAGGAAGATGTTGGTGTGTTTTAGTCCAATAATCGGGTTGAGTAATAATAATTATCATAAAAATATGTAAGTCGAATCTCGACAAACGGACACCCATTATAAACCGACACTTTAATAAAACTTGGTTGGGTCACCAAGAAATTTAACAAAATTCACCCCTACTTAACGGACACTAAGCGGGAGGGCGAGAACTGAAAAAGATAAAGAGATGGAAAAATCACTTAAAGAGTCCGAAATTCAAGTTTAACTGTCTAAATTTCACTTGTAAAACCTATTGACTAATTTAATTATATCCTTTTATTTTGGGCGACGAGGGGAAGTGGGCAGCCGTTTTGCTGATTGTGCTTGTGTTTTTTGTGTCGTTCCTCCTTCATTTTTGTGTCGTACTTTCTCCGTGAATTGTTGTCTGTGTTAGTGTAACTTGTGCGGTAAAGAGTTCAATGCATAAGCAGAAAAGTCGAAGCGAATATCCGGTACCTCCAATAAAAATAAACCCCAAAATAGTCACCGAGGGGTGTCCAGTTATCGAGGAGCGACTGCACAGGCTAATAAATGGTATGAGCTTTCAAATTTAGGCTGGAATGCACTATTGCGTACTGGCCGTGAATGGCCCCAAACCATGTTTTTCATCGTTTTAGCACATGAAACGTGTAGAAAATAGGTTTTAGGACGGGCCGACCATTTTTGAAAAAAAAATTTTTTGACCAAAGTTTGACTTTTTGCCTTGGGGGACCAAGGCAAACCACTTGGAGAGGGTACTTAGATGTCTTATTATTCATTTTTAGCTTGTTTTTCTTACTGGAACTTGGCAAAAAGAGACTTCGAATGCATTTTACGAGTCTTGCTCGGAATCCCGAAGGGGCGCAAATCACTCGAAAGTGACTCTGAATGCATGAAAAATGTATGCATACCAGAGTTTCTTTATGCGGTAGGTCACAGTATTCGAAACTATGTTCAAATCTTATCTTTGTTGGTCTTTTTCAGGTCAACAACGGAGCAAATAGGAGCAGGCACCCCAGTCGACTCTAGAACAGTCACCCCGCTTTTTAATCTGTTATTTTTTGAGGATAACAACTCATCAATTCGTAAATTACTTTATGATTAATATTGAGTGTAAATATTGATCCTTCAATATTTTATTCCTGTTAGCGATCCATTTCTTGAATTTCTTCTTGTCTGCAGCCGATTCTACACACCTGGCTTTGAAGTTCCCGTGGAAATTGCGGCAGAGGAAGACGTCGATTTGGATGACAATGAGTAAGATTCCTACAAAGATGCTCACAAGGCTATTGCTGAGGGATATGTCAGTATTCGAAAGAAGTAGAGGGACTTGGGAGTAATTATGTTTCGAATATCCACTTGCGAATACATGCTGTATCTGTGCTTTTGTGTCATCGTATACAAATAAATCGCTTTTGGGGTGCCTGTTCTAGAGCCTCAACAACTATCAAAACAGAATTTGGTGCCCCGTGCCCCCTTGGTCCCCCAAGGCGAAAAGTCAAATTTTGGTCAAAATTTTTTTCAAAAATAGTCGGCCCGCCCTAGAAACATGTTTTCTACACGTTTCAGGTGCTAAAACGTTGAAAAAACTGGTTTGGGACCATTTACGGCCAGTGCGTAATAGTGCAGTTTAGCCCAGATTTATAAACTGCCATATGCAGAGTTTTACTGATGATTTTGTTCACTCTGAGGTAAAAACAAGATTTTCAATGTCTTTAAAAATGAGAAGCATTGCAAATAGGATAAGATCACCCTATGGTTAGACCTAGATTAAGTCACTTAAGAAAAAAAATTGTGTTACTATTAGAAGACAAACGTTTGAGAACAACATTGGTGACAATAATCTACGGTGGGTTGGTGTTGGGTTGATGCACAAGTCCTGCAGCAGCCTCAAAGTGACTTGCACTTTTTGATGGGTTGCAAAACATTTTTATTTATAAAATATGCAAATAAATTTTCATGTGTTTCACTTATTGAATTCTTCGCAGAAAAAGGTTAATTGTGAAACCCATAAAAATTTATTTGCATATTTTATAAATAAAAGTATTTTGCAACCCATCTAATAGTGCAAGTCACTTTGGATTTGTTGCAGGACTCAACAGTGCATCAACCCAGTGAAATTGGTTCGACCTTCTGACTGCTGTTGGTCTGATCTGATTGTTCTTTCAAAATTCAATGATACTAAGTGAAATTTTATGATGCGTCCCACAACTAAATTTGAAATTATATCGCGCCCAAATAATTTGATGGGTGTCAAAATTCAAAATTTTTCTCTTCAAAATTTTGTTTTTAAAACCTACACACAAAGAATTATGAACTAATTCTTATAAATTTTAATTTTTATGAAGCTCATAAACCCAAAAATGGAGCTCATAAGCCTGAAAAACAAGTCTAAAAATGTTTTGAAGTTAAAATTGCTTAACTAGCCGATATTATTGTTTGAAATGCAGTTTATGCTCGGATAGCGACACCCCAAGTGGACGCGACTGGGGTGACGTAAATCCGAGATAACGTTGATGTGGAACGTCATAATTCTTAGCTTCGGTGATCAAAAAACAGGGTCACATGTGTAGTTTATTTGAGCCTGACCATTATCTGGGGTGTCGTTAATTCGAGCGTCGAATGTTCTCATTTTTACCAGTTCTACTGAGACCTTCCAGTATGCAACATGAATCCATGATTTCAAATATGATAGCGGAAATTCGTTAGTTTAGAAACAGTGACCAAAAATACCAAAAAATTAAAAAACATAGTTCGTGTTGAGTACGCACGGTTCTTATCCTTTATCCCGACACCACGCTAATTAAAAAGGGTACTGGGATACTGGAAAATAGCCTAAAAGTATGGAAATTGAACAAATTTTTGTCAGCTTGGTCCTACTGCACAAAGAAACTCTGGTATGCATGCATGTTTTATGCCGCCAAAAAGGCGATCCAACTTATTTGTGTCAAAATAAAGTTCAGCAATCAAAACTTGGGTGGGGTCGGGATAAAGGATAAGAACCGCACGCACAATCAGAAATAGAAAAGTGCTAATCCGAAAAACTGTTTGCAGCCAGAGACCAGGACCCAACCACAGGGGGGACCAAGCAAAAATCGTGTTTTTGACATTATACACCAAAAAAATATTGTCGGCGAGAAAAATCCATAGGCAAAAACAAAATTTCGAAAATTGCTCTTTTAAAAAAGTTATGGCCATTTAAAAACTCTAAAATTTCTTGACACACGCTGTAATTTAAAAAACGAACGCAAAATTACCCCTACATGGTTTAATAGACCCAATAAATTAGGTGGCACCCTCTTGTTCCTACCCTGAAGATTTATGCTTGTGTTTGAGTGAGGAGGCAGCGGTGCTTTTCAAAGTGCTGCAGTTATAGTTGATGACCTTGAGGGCATGTAAACACCCACTTGTTCTCTTTTGTGGATGTAGCAAAAAGCCGATTCGGTTAGGACCAGCTGCCGCTACTACTGACCCTTATTCTATTTACAGCTGCATTTGGGACAAATTTCAAAAGTGTTCGGTACTCGGCACACGCCATGAGACACAAACTTTGAAAGTTTTTGACGTTTGTAAACTTAAAATTGCAAAAAAATTAAAAAGGGGTTTTTTTTAATTTTTGGACTGTTTAGCTTTTGCCCACAAAGCCTACCAATAAGGGAACGGGGACTTAGCAATGGTTGTTCATTCTCTTAATAGAAGAGCCTTTTGGATTTTTAGTTGCTCAAATCCTCTGAACCACGAAACAGAATATAAAAGATTCTTGCTGCCAAAGTTAAATGCTAGTCATTTAAAATTTCGGCACAACGACTTTAGGTCATATCTTGGCAACAAATAATAATAATCAACTTTTTTGTTCGGATTCCTAAGGCATCAGATAGAAAAAAAGAAAAAAGTGTTCAGCATGTGTAAACGAACTTATAATTTTTGTTTAAAATTTTAACAAAACGAGCAGAAAAATTAAAATTTGTTTTTTTGGTTAGAGGAGACTTGTCAAAAACGAAATTTGTCAAGTTTAACTGAGCTGTTAAGGGCATGAGTCCACTACCCTGCCTAGTTCAAAAACGCCCAGAACCATTTTTTCAACGTTTTAACTGCCAAACCATGCTTAGCATATGTCTACCTACTTGGTTTGAGTATCGTTTTGCCGAATTTCGTTTTTGAGAAGGTATTCTTTAGCTTTTTGTAAAGTTTAAGTTATTTAAATGCATAATAGAGTCACTTGTAGGATGTAATCAATCAATCAAATGAGCCCAGTCATTGAAGGCGCAAACACAATTAGCAGGCTGTTCGCTAAATCAGATTTGTCACTCCAAAATGGCCATAACTTTTTTTTGATTTTTAAAAAATTATTCTGTTGGTGCCATCTTGTAGCTAAGATTCAGAGCTACCAGATCAGCTATTGATAAAGTAGAGATTGTTTCAAAAATTGACATACAAAAAGAAAGAATCCGCCCAAGAATCCTGACTCAAATTGAAGTGTGGATTTTTGGGCGGATTTTTAAAATTTTATCTGAATTTCTGAAGCAATATTTGCTTAGTGAATAGCTCATTTGGTAGCCCTGAACCTCAACTACATGATGTCAGAAACCATGTAAGCAACTGCAAATTAAAAAAAGCCGCTAATTTTGAAGAAAAAAATTAAAAACCGAGGATTCTGATTCCGCAATTCCCAGCGAGTGGTCTGTTTAGCATCCGCAAACAGTCTCCTCATTTGCAATGCGTCTTGAGCCTACATCTTCTCGACAGCAATCACTTTGCTCTGGATGCCAATTAAAATTAATCGTGGTTTTTATCTCCACTATAAGTACAAATTTTGCTTTGATTTTACTCTTATTTTTGTTGAGCTTACAACCACAGTTAAACCTCGATATAACGCCACAAAAAATGGACCAAATTGGTCAGGACTGATTGAAATTCAGTCAACCCTGGATATAACGCCACCTCTTGGCCGGTCCCAACGGGTGGTGAGGTTTGACTGTGTCTCATAAATTGAAAAGAAAACTTTTTGTTGAACAATAACAATTTTGGGAGGACGGAGAGCAAACTGATTTTTGTAAAACATTAAAAAAAACTCCGAGCTTTAATAAAAACACATTTATAAAAGAGCTTTTAGATATTTAAGATAAAAATTTAAAAACAAGAGCAGGATCTCGCTGATTTTTTGCAAATAATTTTTAAAATTTTTTGTGAGTGAAACAGCCTTATGCAACCAAAGAAATTAACTCAAAATCCTGTTGTTTTCCCTTTTTTATCCAGGCGGCGAGTCCTTTAAAAAGGGCTTGATTGGAAGATAGGCGGAAAGGACAAAAGAAATAAATAAATGCCTAAGGATTTGTGGGTATTTGAATTACAGCCCACAGTTCAAATACAGTTGAGCGGAAACTGGCTGGTCTGATTTATTTGGGACAAATTGACTCGATTTTCCCACAAATTTTCTTGTAATTTATGTTTTTTATTTGTTGCGGTTGCAAGTTAGAGCCAGATGGATGGCAACAAATATTTTTGGTACCGTTTTAAACATTTGCAAAAGAATAGATTGAACATTGTAACAAAATGTTATTTATTTTGCCATATCAGTGCTGCTTTTACTGGCACACACTTTGACTTTTTCATGACTCGAGATTTTTGTACGGTTTTACTCAATTTGAGGCCAACAAGGCAAGAAAATCGGAAACACTGAAATTGCAAAAGAGACAGAGAAATAGCGGGGAATAAACATATTTACCAGTCGAACAAAATGTCAGTTTTCAAAGGCCCCAACTAAATTTTGCCCTCGAAAGTCTGAATTTCACCAGTAAATTTTGATCTGTGCTAGCAAATGATTTGTTTGCTACTTTTTTGCTTCTGAAGTTACGTTTTTTTTACCTGTAGTAGCAATCCCAAATCAAACCGGCGAAAAAGCGATGACCAACTCAGTGATTTAGGCGCCAACATAATATAGTTAAGTATACAAAAAGAGCCCAAATCACTGAGTTGGTCCTCGTTTTTTTCGCCTGTTTGATTTGCGTAAATACCCCCAAATAAAAAATAGCAAACAAATTATTTGCTAGCGCAAATCAAAAATTTACTGGTGTAATTCAGACTTTCGAGGGCAAAATTTAGTTGGGGCCTTTTTCAAACAAAAAATGAGTATGTCAAAGAACATCAAAAGGCAAGTGAGCAATTGCGAAAACAAATAGGAGAGTATTTCTTGAGAAACGTTGTATAAAGTAGTATTGGGCGCTAGTGAAGAATAGGGTTCCAAAAATCAGCTTGGTCCCCCCTGTTGTTTTATTTGTAAAAACAAGAGGGGGGACCAAGCTGTTTTTGGAACCCTATTCTTCACTATAGCCGTAGTATTGTGAATGGATTTGTCAATCTTTAAATGTGTTGGATCTTTCACTCCATTGGTTGAATGTTCCATTCCTAATGTCAAAAATTTTACTTTTTTTCCATCTTCAGAGCTTTTCATAGTCCGTTGTAGATGCACTTTTAGTGTGCTAACCAAATTAGATGTTTTGGGAGTGTGTGTCTGTGAGTATTAACAACTAATTATGGCCAACGCATAATTATCTGTACTAACTATATGCTTTTTTACAAGTGAGAATTAGGAACGGACTAAGTTTAGATGCTTTCTTCTCAAAATGGCATTTTTGGAAGTTGGATGTGTTTTGGCGACGAAGTGCTTTGAGGGATCAAAAACTATTCTTTGTGCACTTTTAAATGCGAGTTGAAAATACTGTTGTATATTCGTTATAGTAAGACTTTTTATTAGAGACAGAAACGGGACGGGATCCCGCCCGAGCCAGTTTTGAGCCAAAATCCCGTCCCGAAATCCCGCCCGATCCATTCCCGGAATCCCGATCCCGAAATTTGCTGAATCCCGATCCACAATTTTTATCCTCTTTATGGTCTCAAAAGCACCAATTTTATATCTGAACTTGAAATTTATTGAATCTCGAAGCGAAAAAAGTTATTGTTTCTCGCATTTTAGTTTTTCCTATCGCTTGCTCGCCATAACGTTTTTTCTGTGAATGAGCTGCATAATATTTACATTTTCAGATGAGCATTATCTGGAATATCGGTCTATTCACAAAACTATCAGGCACTGAAGCGAAATGTGGAGAGTGTGGCAATTCAATAAAGATGACGGGTGGCAGCACAAAAGGTCTTTTCGTCCATGCCAGAACTAACGAAGATTACTCAGCTCGGCTTAAGCAAATAGAAGAGAAGCAAGCAACTCAGTCATCTAGAGTTACAAAGCATTCGACGAAGCTTGCTGAGTCTGATCGTGCAGAAATTTGATGTAGAATACGACAAGTATGTTCTTTATATACAGTCATGTCTCGATTTAACGAACCCCTCGGGACCGCAAATAATGTTCGTTAAATCGAGAGTTTCGTTAAATCGAGAGCTTATTTTAGTCATTTTATTTAATCGCTGGCCAAATAGGCACCGAAAAAAGGTTCGTTAAATCGAGATGTTCGTTAAATCGAGGGTTCGTTAAATCGAGACTTGACTGTATGTAATAAATTGTTGTTTTAAAATTAACTGGCTTCAGGATTCACGGATTAGCAATGTTCCTGGATCCGCGGTTCAAGGACAGAATCACTTCAAATAAGGTGGAATTTCGTGATCGAGTCTCTGCGTGGATAAAAGAAGAATGCAGGTAGCAATACGATGCTTCAGTTGCGGAAAATACAGGTAACAAAAAGCTAGATTAGTGATAGCTGAATCAGTCATATTTCAGAGATCTTTTCGCCTTTACCTAAGCGTCAACAGTCTTTTTTCGGAAGATACAGCAACCTATTTGAAGACGATGTTGGTGTAGAAACTGAATCTATTGAAGACGCAATGATTGAGGTGTATGCATATTTGAAGGCGAAGTGCATTGATCCAGAGCAGGATCTTTTGTCTTTTTGGAAGGTAATTTATTCTCTTAACCTGTTTTCATTGTCTGTTTATTACTCAGGCAAATTTGTCCGTGTATCCCATTTTGGCGAATCTCGCTCGTCGCTTTCTGTCTGCACCAGCTACTAGCCAACCAAGTGAGCAAGTCTTCTCGGGTGCCCGTGACGTGTACGATTACAGAAGAAGCAACTTACAGAAAAAGCTGAGATGATTATATTCCTAAACAAAGCCTTGCCACAGATCAACTACTGCTACTGAGACTATTTTTTGTTGAATTTGCTCTTTTGTTGTTGTTTGCTCATAGTGTTGTCAATAAAAAAACAGAACTACTAAAAATACCGAAATTTGAACGGAATCCCGAAATTTTCTGGCGAAAATCCCGATCCCGAAATTTTTCGGCTGAAAATCTCATCCCGAAGGCCTCTTTTTGTCTCTACTTTTTATTAGAATTGGCAAGGGTAGTGTTAAAACGACTTGTCGACTAGTCGCTGGGTTTGACAGCACTTTTTCAACAAGCTGTAAAATCTTCATTTTTGGCGTTTCAGAATTTTTTTTTCGAACTGTTTTGTAGATTTTGCCGGTCTGCGTATAAAAGTTCAAAACAAAATTCTGAAATGCAAAAAATGGAGATTTCACAGCCTGTTGAAAAAGTGCTCTCAAAACCAGCAACTAGTCGGCAAGTCGTTTTAAGACTACACTTGCCAACCCTACTTTTTAAGCCTAAATAATCCAACCCAAACAAGGTCTTTAGAAAGTGGTTATGAAACTCATAGATAATTTTTTTCCCGCTTTTTAACTTTTTATTCTAATGCAGGGCTCCCAAGTGTTCTGAATTTTTCAGAAATGTTCTGAATTTAAAAGTCATAATCTGAAAAACTTTTCCGTTCTGAATTGTTCTGAATTTTTGCGATATGTCTGAATTTGTCTGAATTTTTGTTTGCGAGCCATATTTGTTCAAAAATTTGCTTGCAGAGCTTTTTGTTGTTGTTTTATTTATTGATTTTGTTTAGTTCAATGCCTCAAAAAAAGTCACTATTCAAGTCGAAATTTTGATCTCACATGTGTTGAAATGTATAACTTCCTTTTGAAGAACAATGTGCTGTTAAGGAAAATGAGAGCATGGGAAAAATACTTTTAAATGTTTACTCACCGTTGATTATTGTTGTTAATAATTGATTTTTGAAAATTGTCTGAATTTTGGAACTTAAATCTGAATTTTTGAGATTTTTGTCTGAATTTTTAGCTGGTCGACTTGGGAGCCGTGTTCTAATATCTTGATGGGCAATGAACGTGAATTCAAAAGGCTGGGTACATTTCAGGAATAGCAGAATGAAGGCAGTCTTCCGTCAGGGCTACTACCTTCACACCAGTATACTGCAAAGGGGTACAACTATAAATGTAGGTTGTACCTGTTAAATTATTTTTTAGCATAAAAAAATTGTTAACAAAGTTATTTTTCAAAATATTGTGAAAAGTAGTCCAGAAGTTTTTTAAATATGGTTGTCAATCTCATGGATAAATTTTTTTGTTACAAAGTAAATAAGTTTTTTGTTGTGCACGGGGTCGTTCCCAAAGTAGACATGGATGCAGGATACGGTCCTTGTCGCGTTCGATCCGAGTTTTAGCTCGAAGTCCCCTCCTATCGTAAAATCTCAACCCCGTTGAGGTTCAATCCTAGCAGGCAAATTAGTAAAATACAAGTTCAAATTTTACAACAAACTTTCAATTCATGCGAAGAAGCTCGATCTATAACCACACAAGTAAATTTTGAAAATACAATCGAACAGATATAACGGCACTTTTTAAAAAGGATTTGGTGGGCCAACAAGAAAATTCGACAAAGCTTACCCCCGGTATAACGGTATCTTCACCTGGTCCCCAGGGTTGCCTTTATGTCCAGGTTCGACTGCATTCGATATAGCTTTAACGCATTTTTAGTCGAAATCTTCAGAAAACTGCCAGAGCATAACAATTTTCAGAAGAAAATAATTTTTTTAATTCATTGTAACAAGTGTGCAGTTTTTTAAAACTCTTGTTTCAAAGACTATTGTAAAGTACTAACTTCGAAAAGATTGTTTTTGCGGCCATTCAGAAAATTTTTATAAAAAGTTAAGAATTTAAAAAAAACAAAGCTGTTTTTCTAAAATGTCAGGACAAAGTTGAACAAGAACAGGATAGCCATGCGTGTGAAATTAGATCACAAAAATAGTATTGACCAAACAGAAAATTAACGAACTAGAATAAACCCAGGATGTCGCAATGATGTGATAAGTACTTGGGTCCGAAAAAGCAGAATTGTGAACAAAAAATTTTCAAATCTCGCAAATTTAAAGAATCGGAATTCTGACCAATTGGTCTTAACTCGTCGGAAATTTCCGATTTTAGAGGTTTGAAAAAGAACGTTTGAAGCCCAGAACTTCTAATAATTTGGCACATTAGTTTGGTTGAATATTTGGCAGCCTTGCACTGGATATGGTTTTTTTCTGGTGCAAAGAGATTTCTTTTTGATGCAAATCGGATCTTTCCGCATCCGATTTGCACGAAAACAATTCGCACCAAAAAGAAATCTTTTTGTATCAGAAAAAATCCCTACTCCCTAGCATTCCATCCCACCGAAACCAAACAATGTCTATTTCCAAGGAAAAATGAACACCACGTTGCACTTTGCAATTTGGTTTAACAATATTCAAAATGGATTTAGCTTTTGCTGGGTTTCAGAAATTCTTGCGCAATCGCACACCACAAGAATTTCAATATAATTCAGAATAATTCTGAAAAAGTGTTTTAATTACAGTAGCGGACAAAAATAATGTAACACCTGTACAAAAATCTAAGTTTTGGTAAAGTTCTAGTATCTCCTGGCAAAATTTTGTCCGGCAAAACATTTTAAGTGTATTTTTAAGCAAGGAACATGATTCTGCAAAAAATTCATTCTTGAGGGCACAATTTCATTCTACAGCCACTTTTCACGACTAGTCCATTTTTGGGCCGGACAAAGTAATGTAACACCTTTGATTATCCCGTAAAAGAGAAAATGTGAAGCAACAAATAATTGAAATCGCTTTATTCAACACTAATATTTCGTCGCAAACCCTTTGGACGCAACAACAGCAGCACAACGAGCAGGCATGGAGTCAACCAATTTCATTAAAACATCCAAACTGATTTTCTTCCATTCTGCACAAAGAGCCTTGAACAAGTCGCTTGTCTTCGAGTAGGTGTGTGTGCGAATTTGCTGATCCAGATGCCCACAGGTGCTCGATAGGATTTAAGTCCGACTCTGCGACGGCCACTTGAGAACCTCCACGTTATTGTCGATGAACCACTTCTTCAGGAGCTTGGAGGCGTGCTTGGGTCATTATCCTGCATGAAGATCCAATCGTTTGAGAGGCAAGTAATGGCGTGCTCAATCATGTTGTCGTCCAGAATGCCCTTGTACATCTCAGCGTTCATTTTGCCTCGACTCGAACCAGCGGACCGACACCATCCTCGAAAAACAGCCTGAAAATATCAACAAAAATGCAAGAGGAAAATTTAAAAACCGAAGAAAATACTCCAAACCATAACTGACCCTCCTCCATGTTTGACAGTGGGAACCTGGTACTTTGGATCATTTCTTTGCCACGCGGACGTCTGACATAGCGAATGCCGTCGGATGAGAAGAGATTGAACTTTGATTCGTCGCTCCAGAGCACCCTTCCCCAGTCGGCCACTGACCAGTCCTTGTGAGCGTGTGCGAACTTGAGACGTTCCTTCACATTCTTTTTCGAGATCCACGGCTTCTTGATGGACGAGCAGCAGGGAGATCGGCTCTTCTGAAATAAAGCTTGTTCACACTTTTTCCGACAAAATTTGGAGCTTACTTGAGAATTCTTCTGGCTGTGCGCGTGCTTATTCCGAGACCCAGACGTTCATTTGCATGCTTGGTAACATCAGTGGCTGTCTTCAAAGGATCCTTTTGACGATTCGAACTAAGGCTCTATCACTTTTCTCACTTGACTTGCGCGGACGGCCACTACGAGGCATGTTTGCGAAGTTTCCGGTTGATTTGAAGCGCTTGGTGACTCTCGAAACCATTGCATTGCTCACACCAAATAAAGACGCGACCTTCCGAGTTGACATACCACTATCCGATGCTCTTTTGATAGCTTCTCTGGTCTGCACAGGCTGATTCTTCTTGTTTACCATCTTCTAGAGCTAAAACAACTTTTTGTAAAGGCGACAATAACAAAGAGGTGAGCGAATGTACAAAAATCAAGGGTGTTACATTACTTTTGTCCGGCCCAAAATGGACTAGTCGTGAAAAGTGGCTGTAGAATGAAATTGTGCCCTCAAGAATGAATTTTTTTGCAGAATCATGTTCCTTGCTTAAAAATACACTTAAAATGTTTTTGCCGGACAAAATTTTGCCAGGAGATACTAGAACTTTACCAAAACTTAGATTTTTGTACAGGTGTTACATTATTTTTGTCCGCTACTGTAGGCTTAGGCAAGGCTAGGCCGGCGTATATCAGGACAGACTCAAACATGTTTTTCCTATAAATTCGAGCCCGTCCTAACATACGCTGGCCTTGCCTAGGCGTTATCCTAATTTAACAAAATCAGCTTCCCCACAAATCGAACATTACCGCCTGCCCCTTGAAAAAAAATTCCACCGTAACCCGCTGCAAGTAATACCAAAGTGACTAAAAGCATTCGTTCCACCAATTTTCCGCAACTTTTCTTTTGGGAAACAATTTTTTACCAAAAAAGCCACTCAGAAAGCACTTTTTAGTGGCTCTCCCACCAAAAGTATGGCTGTAGAGATTGACATCCCCTCCACCTAGGAACATTAATTACTCGCCAAAAGTTTCAAAAGTTTTTGTCAAAGTCTTTTTTGGTGTCTCCTCTGCACTATTGTCTCCCCTCCACCAAAAAATGGGGTATGAGAGAGGAGTAGTTAGTTCGTTTGCCTGCATCTATCCAATCAGCAGCTACCTAGTTGTTAGCCCCTCCCACTAGCCCGCCTCAGGGCTGCCGACCTCCAACCCTTTTGCTCCATTCCACTCTTTTCTTCGCTACTGCTGCTGCGTAAATCTCCGTTGGGGACAGACCACTGCTACTCGTGACTCCACTTGCTTATTAAACCAATATTGACTCATTTCGGTGGGGTTTACTATGCTTTGAGATCTCGTTTTGAAAATTAACTTTTGTTACTTGTATTTTGCGTGAATTGTTTACAGTAAATATGTTTCTCTTTTTCACATAAATTTGAAAATGTAAGTTTTAAAAAAATTATTCAGTACATAATTTTTTGCAAACCTTCAATAAGTATTTGCTATTTTGTTTGTTTCGAAAACTGGTCTTATAATTTCCAACACTAAAATATTTGTCTGCGCGTGTTCTTGATTATAAATGGCATTCGAAAAAAAATAAATGTGCAATTAAATGATTGTGTTTTGGCAAAAAAAGGTGAATCTGAATTCTTTATATATCATAGGTAAAACCCATAGATACATTTTTACGCAATTTTTGATAAAGAGCATTCAGAGCACTGTCGTTATCTAGATACATCTCCCACTCATCTCCTCTGCAGATGTCTAGGATATATGATCGAAGCTAGACTTTTCTTTTGAATCCATTCATCAAATTATTTGCGGATTGGTTAGGGATCGAGAAGCCGATGTCTTATAAAGTCAGAGAAATTACTAGCACAGCACGAAAACAACACATTTTTGTAAAAAAATTCACGTGCTGCATATTATGCCGTAAAACAGCATTGAATCCAAGCAGAGAGATTAGCTTAGATCGAGAATAATGCTTTGCAGAAGATATTATTATCATGCTAAAATGATCCATACTAGAATCATTATTACCTATTATTTTTAATAGCTAAAATTAAGTTTAACCGAGCCAGAATCCGTCAATATTTTTTAACCACCTTATAATTGCAAACTTAGGACTTGCATACCGTATTTCTTCTAATTGCCACACAGTCTCTAATTACCGCACACCCCTAACTTTAAAGACTTATATCTCAGAGCAGAGTGAATATTTTGCTAAGCTGTTTGATGCATTTTCTTAACTCCCACGAGCTCTACCGATTCCACTTTTCAGATCTTGGTTAAGCACCCGAAAATCTCTAGATCGAATTTGAAAATTTCCGATTTTCGGGTGATTGAAAAATAAGCGCACATGTGCGACAATTAGAAGAAATACGGTATGTTGTGCTGTCTGATGATTGCCCCCTAAGTCTTGAATTAAGAGGATTGTATGGTTCGACATTTTGATGGGTTCCAATTTTTTTAATCATAATAATTATCCAGAATTGTTTAATGGGTTTCAAAATTCATACACCAGAAGGAAAATATATATTGTGAAACCTATCAAACAATTTTTTTGTGTTTATTTATTCCATTTTCACAACCTGCCGAAGCGTTTTGCTTAATTTTTTATAATTCAAACCCATCGAGGTCTTTGATAGCACAGACATGTTAACGCAAGACGTTAGGCGACCGGGTTGCAGCAACCCATTGCTCTCCAAAAGAAGCACAGATCAGTAAGAGCAATAAGTTACAGTGAAACCACGATTTAAAGAACCTCTGTGTTTGATTTGTTGGTTTTATCTAAAATAAGGTAAAGCTTACCCTTCATTTAACGAAACCTTCGATTTAAAGGAGCATGCTTTCCTGTTGATAAGTCAATTGTTGATATTTGAATTCCCGGGGACAAAATCCTACACTATGGTTTTGGCAGGAATTTTTTTTTGAATTCAAGCATTTTATTTTAAATATTATTTTCAATTCTTGAATTCCAGCAACTGTGGGTGCAGCGAAAAGCATGAGTACTCGTCTGAACCTGAAGCATTCAGCCGGGTCGGACCCCGAGGTTGAGAATCTTCGGATTGTCTTGGCCTGCGAGTTTTGGATTTGCTGAGCCTCTGGCTCGGTCTTAAATCTGTTGGTGAGTGTTCTCTGTGTAAAACAGAGATGCCGGAACAAGTGCACCTCTGTTCATACCGACTTTTCTTGAATTTTCTCGGTATTTTTTATGAAAGTTGGTAATTTCGCCAATGTGACGATTTGTCAACGCTAAGGCGAGAGTTTCAGAAAATTCTGCCCTAATACCAAAATCTCTACCTATTTAGGAATGCTTCAGGTTCAGACATGCTTTTCGCTGCACCCACAGCTGGGTTTGACGGAATTCAAGAATTCAAAAAGAATATTTAAAATAAAAATGCTTGAATTTTTATAACAATTCCTGCCAAAACCATAGTGTAGGATTTTGTCCCCGGGAATTCAAATATCAACAATTGACTTATTAACAGGAAAGCATGCTCCTTTAACGAATCTTTTTTCCAGACCCTGCGAAGAGTGTCACCCTTTATTTAATGAAAACTCCGGTTTAACGAATATATTTCTTATTTTTTCGTAAGAAAGTGTTGTTAACCCTTGACTTAGCGAATATGTTTTCGTGTCTCCGCATAGTTGTCCCTCTCGATTTTAGGAATTTTTCAGCTGTATCCTTCCAAATGAGGTACATCTCTATGTTTGCTCAATATTGCTTACCTATTCGTCCATCTTTGCTGTTTTTCAACAAAAATAAAGCTTCAGAATTCTATAAAAAATCATTCTGCTATGAGAAATGTACAGGGTGGTCCAAGAAATTTGAACACTTTTTAACCGTCATAACTTTTTTTCTAGGTCGAATTTCAAAATTTTGTAAACGCAGATCGATTCTGCACACGATTACAATTCGTTTGGTGCATCACGCTCAAAATTTTTTTTCCAAAATTCGAAATTTGCCTTGATCGCTCTTTTGAATGAAATAACTTGATGGGTTTTAAAAGTGAAATTCTACAGTTTAATTTACCTTCGAAACCTATTAAGTTATTTTGTTCAAAATTGACTGATTAAATTTTTTATTGTAACCCATATTTTAATTAATTAATGATTTAATAGATCTTTGAGAAATTCATTTTCTGGCATAATTTTCTTACACATGGAAAGGAATGGGTTAACGAACCCTTGATTTAACAAACATACCTCCAGAGGGCTGGTTAAATCGAGTTTTGATTATATGTCCAAAGCACATCAAAGAATATTTAACATCAAAGACCTCGACATCCCAATGTGGCCACCATATAAAGAGCGAAAATTTGCATGCCTAAATTAATACCCAGGTATTAAGTCTATATGATTTTATGTGATGTTCGTTCACGCACTTTGAGTTTGTGTTCGAGTTTGAGTTCAGATCAAAAGTGTTCGCGTAATCTATATGTATATCTATATGTTGTAAGGCATAGCCTTAAATTTGTAAAAAGTTGAATCACGTAATCCTCCCAAGTCTATTCTGGTCTGACTGTCTAGTTTGTAGTTAAATGTTTGTAAAGGATTCAGCCGTATTTTTTTGACTTGTCGAATTTCTGTAAATTTTTTTAATAATTGGTTTCGTAAAGTTGAGATTAGGTATTTCATTTGCTCACTTTTTCGCCAAACATGTGAACCAAAATATTAACTGCAGCTATAGTTTCTTTCTTCCTACTAATAATTACAAAAGTTATTTCAAAGCCGCCTTTACCAGACACAAATATGCATATCAAAGTGCTGCAAAAAAACTTACAAAAGATTTAGGCTGATTTTTTAGGGAGTCAGAGTGTAATAATAATTCTATCTCAATTTGTGTGCATTCACTTCTATATTCACCCCAGTTCTCTTGTATTCGCAAAAAAGGAAGGGAGCAAGATACACTCTCGGAGAACTGCTAGTGATGACGTCGGGGGCTGCCAGCACCTCCACTTGTTATCCCTCCAACCACACCTCCAGTCCCTCGACCACCAACTTCTACTATCAGCCTAGCCATCCTCAGCAGCAAATGGTCTTGGCAGCTCAACAGTTGAATGGCAACATGGCCTATTTTCCAAGCAGCATGGCTTTAAATGGAAATGTTAATGGGCTGGAGTCGGTAGTTCCAACTTCTTCTACTTGCTATACGGCGGCTACTGCCAATGCCAACAATGGTACTGTCAATGGAGTGGACCAGCTGGGATTTGAAAGCAAGGTTGGTGACCTAAGTGATCAATAGAAAAGCTATCAATTTTCAATTTCTGTCACATTAACTTATTATTAAGGTTATGGAGTTTATTCTGAGTTAATTTTTTACATGCAGATTTCAATGCTTGTGCTGTTTTACAGTACAAATATCAACTGCCGACTAAGTAACGCAACCCATTGTGTTTTATTTTTACAATCTTTATAATTTCTCGTGCTCATGCGGGATTGAGGGCGCGATTGACAATCCACTGTCATTAACTGGTCTGTAGGGTTGCAGTGCTCGACGGATTCCGGTCTATTTATGGCAAAATTTAAATTAAATTACCAAAAATTAGAAAATTTTTGCTTCAACTTGTCTCTAACATTCGAACAAGTCAACTTATTGGATGCACTAATTTTAGTTTTTTCTTAAGTTGAAGGGTGGTAGATTGTTACTTAGACTTAATTCATTTGCCTTAAATGTTTCAAATAATACTTTTCTTATTGCAGACCAATCTGTGCCTATACGGCAGCAATCAACAGAGCACATCCAGTGGAGAATGGACTCTTAACGACGTTCCCTCTGCCAATTCCATTCAAAACAACACATCAGGATCTACAATAGTGGGTATAGACTCCAACGGCACTTCAGCCAACCACACCCCTGCTAGTAGATCTCATAAAGAGTCTAAAAAGCGCAGGAAACAGCACAATAGCTCTGTCAACAATGGAACCACGGATGAGAGTTTGGAGGACAATGACGACGAGGAAGATGACAAAAACACCCTGGCAGTGTATCCTTGGATGACTCGAGTACATTCTGGCACAGGTAGGATAGTTTAAAAAAGTAATCATAAGCGAAATCCAAAAAAAATTCGGTTAAATTGAACTACTTCCCTCACCAATCAATTGAGCCTTAGCTAGACTAAAAAATAAATCCCACGAGCTTGTTTTTTACTTGCCCAAGAGAGTTTGGTCTCATTAGATAGCCAGTATGCGACTTTAAATCTAATCGGTTGAGATCTCGGGCCCATAGGCCAAAAAGTTGGGATAAAAGCCGTACGTTGAAAACTGTAGAATTCCTCGTATAATATGCGCACAGTTATCGATGGGGCAAATAATGTCTACAGATTTTGCTCGACTTTGCTACAAAAATAAGAATTTTCTCGGGAAATTTCTCGAAAAGATTAAGCTCGAGCAAAAATCCAACCCGGGCCTGTTCAATAGAGAAAATACGGTATACCCAAAAAGTTCGTTCTTTAGCTGGGTCCGACACTTTTACTCACTTTTATTTACAAGTTTGGTGTCCAAATGATCCTCATGCTGTTAGTTTTGAATTAGCGCCTTTTTACTTTTTATTGTTTTTTTGCAGTTTGTTGCTTTTTAAAATGCATTTAAACCTAGGGAAAGCCTTAGGCGCAGGGTAGGCCAGCGCATGTTAGGACGGTCTCGAATGTGTGTCCCAAACTGTTATAAACTCTAAATTCTTCCCCTTCCGGTAAATTCCCTCCAAAATTTTGGATTTAACTGAAAGTAATTTAAATTCATTGTACCCTACCCAGAATCTTGTTCTGAACACGGTTTGATAATACTAAAACAGCATTTTGACTTGCAGGAACACCAGTTTTGGAGTAGTTACGCATCCCGTAAGGTATCCAAATAGTGCTGAGGCTGTTGTACCTAGGTATCGGTACTCAGGTGGAAGTGACTAGGTAGTAGTACCCAATTCTCAGGTGGCTTAGCTGGATGGAGATATCTGAAGATTAAGAGTACCTATGCGTAGTGTATAGGCTAAATTAAACCTTCTTTAGAATGCTCGAATTAGTGCAAAAAACAGGGTTTAGAACCCGAAAAACATTTTAAAAAATTCACACCAAATGGACGACCACTTGGTTTGGTTGGTGCATGGATTATCCAGTAGAACTGAGGCTGGATCATGAAAAACATTTTAAATTGACAAAAATACCAATACCATTAAATAAAAAGGCACTAATTCAAAAAGTGAAAAAAGGGGGCCAAAAGGCTACGACCCACAAAAAACTCATATTTTCAGCGAAAAAGTTTAGAAATTCGAAAAAATGTTTTGCTCGATCCTTACTCGAGTAAGCAAAATCTAAATTTTGCTTGAAAAAATTGATTTTTCTCGATTTTTTCGCGAGAAAAATCTTGAGAAATTTCTCATCACCCAACCCTAATCTCAACCCAAAATCAATGTTTTGCAAATCTGTTTATTATTGTTAATTTTTTGAACTCAAACGACCTCTTCCGATTCCGCTTTTCAGGTTTTTGGGTTTTCGACTAAAAATATCAAGATTGACTTCAAATTTTCCCGATTTTCGAGGGGTTGAAAAATAAACGCGCCGGCTCGCTCAATAGAGTAAATACAGTACTTGCTATCTACTGTATTAAACTCAAACCCCCGTTTAATTTTCGACCGAAACCCATCAAAAAAACTAAGCATAAGAGTTAAACAACAGTGTTGTTCCGGCGCCGGCGCTGCCCCGGCAAAAAACAGCGCCGACCCGGCGCTCGGCGCCGGCGCTGGGGCCAATGAAAAATTTTGCTCGGCGCCGGCGCTAAAATTTTTTGACCCGGCGCTGTTTTTTAAGCAACTATGGCTCCGGCGCTGTTTCCAAAATTTTACTGTCCAATATTAAAAACCCAATTTTTCTTAATTTAAGTTGAAGTATTTGTATTTTCATGCTGCATTTTCTTTCAATTTTTTTATATTATACATTTGCTCGATCTTCTAGTTTACTATATTATTAAATTTAACCGAGGCATCAATTCATATTAATAGTAAAAATTGATTTACACAAGTGGTTTTACAAAACAACTATAGATATGCCGTATTCACTTTACTGCTTACTTAATATTTATTTCCATGTGTCTTACTTTTTGCAATCCCGCAGGGCGTTGGTGAGGTCATGAGCGCAGATACTGTGCTGGTGGTTCACGTAGATTATGTAGAAAAGCATCACAAGAAAAATTCCAAATATGAAAAAAGCGCATACAACACAACAGCATTCTTGCAAAGTATATGCACGGTTGAAAATCCCCAATCGACTGCCGAAACATTTTCTACTTTATCTGCAGAAATAAACTCTTAATAAACTCCAAAGCTAGCTTTTGTGGTTTTACCAATCCCAGCCATTTCAGAATCAGTTGAAAGATTATTCTTACAGCTTACATTTAATACTAGTGGTCATAAATCCAATTCCGGTCCGAATCTTATAAAGTTTAAATGTTTCTTAATTTTAATCAAAAATTTATAATCATCTAAATGTACCTTTGAATTTTCTGTAAAAATTATGAAACATTATACTTGTCAATATACCTGTCATTAAAAATACAATTTTTTTAATATACAGCGAAACCCAAATTTTTATCCCGGCGCCGGCGTCGTCGGCGCCGTCGCCGGCGCTGGGGCAATTTCTTTCAGACGGGAGGCGCCGGCGCTGGCGCCGGAGCCAAAAATTTTTTATGGAGGCGCTCGGCGCCGGCGCTGGGGACTTTTTTGGAAAGAGGTCGGCGCCGGCGCTGGCGCCGGCGATGATCTCGGCGCCGGAACAACACTGTTAAACAAAGATGACTTGCACGAGCTGTGAAAACTCAGAATGACAAGCTATGTAATCTTTTTTTGATGCGTTAAATATTCGGTAGTCTAAAACTTTTTCGTTAACAAGACTCTGTGGCTTCACGATTTCATTGTTTTTTAATTTTGTAGTTAAAAAAAATTTAGTAAAGTTTTTTCGGGGTTGCAAAATTGAGATTTATAAAAAAATTAACGCAGTTTAATTGTTTGGTAGGTTTCAAATTCCAAATTTCTATTCTGTTATTTGAATTCTGGAACTCATCAAACAATTTTAGAATCTTAAAAATTTTTGAAACCTATGAAAGTGTCCACCCACAAAGTCGTTTTAACGCAAGACTGGCTGGACAGCCCAATAGCCCTACAGCCTCGAGTTCCGCATAGTTCTCATTACACCTGGTGCTCATAAGCTGCTAGCTTGTCCCTATCGACACATTTTAATTTCATTTTGAACTTTATTGTATTACGAGAACTTATGCTACAACTCAATACGCTGTAATTGTAACTATGCATCGTATAGCGCGTAATCAAAATCACGAATACAAAAAAATCTCAGTACATTTATTGTCGGAAAAATTATGTAGATTGGCTAGACTATCAAAATATACCTAGTTTGGATGTTATGTCAGCATACAAACATGCTCCAAAAACATTTAATGATTTGTCCTAAACTATCGACTTTGTTTCATTCGATTTCCGCTAGCATGTTTATCAATTAATCACTAACGGGTTTCTTTTTTACTCTTTTAACTAAATGCACGCAAGAAGTTAGACACACTGTGCAAAAGAAAGAAAACACTGTCTGGGTTACATTACCGTAGTTGACTTTCTTGCTAGTGGCAGCGACACAGCTCTCTCCTCCACCAACATATTGATCGTGGGCAAGGGACAGAGAAGAAGATCCATCTAAAACAACAGCAGGCTGGTCGTTGTGTTATCTCTTCTTTTCAATCTATCCTCTCTCGCCTAAATCTGTTTATTAAAAACGGAGGAGTATGTTTTTTTTTGCTTCAAAGTGGCAATCAGCACTGGATAAAATGACTTTTCTTCAACAAATAGTCAAAATGTAGTCAATTAATGTCAAGTAATGTCAATTATTTCAAAATTTTGAAATCGTAGCCGTGCTATGAAACCATTAAAATTTAAGGCCAATCTCAAAATTTTTTACCGAAATGTAAAAAGTGGTAAAGGTATAGCTTGTGATATTTGAGAAAGTATGTATAATTTTGCTCGAGGCAGCGATATAAGTCCTAAAAGTCAAGTGCGAAAATTTATTTGAGGGATCAGAGGAGGTTACAAAGAAATACACGGTTTTTGGTTGCATCCGAATGCTGCAAACAAAAAACCATGTGCTAAATAATGTACCTCAGTTGTTTTGCATTTGAAAAATCCAGTCAACCGTATTATCTCTAATGAGCGCCCCGGGTGCGCACATTTTTCAACCCTCCGAAAATCGGAAAAATTTTGAGTCGATCTCGAGATTTTCGGGTGCACAACCAAAATCCAAAAAGTGGAATCGGTAGAGCTCGTGGGAATTAATAAAATGCAAAAAACAGCTCTGCAAAATATTTGCTCTGCCCCGAGATACAGACCCTAAAAGTAGAGGGGGCGCCGGTATTTACCCTTATTTATCAACTGTCTCTTAGTACAAGAATGAAGGGTGGTTTTAATTGGCAGTTTATATACAAAACTAGAAGATGTACTTCTTAAGAAATTTGGTCTTTTACAAAAATTTAAGAACTTCTTGGGTAGTTTCTTTAAAATTTACGTTATTGAAGTAATTTTCCTAAAAATGCAGCAACTTTTACAATGGCAGATCCGACTACATTAATTTTCGCAACCGGCAAAGTGCCAGCACAACTGCTACTCCTTATCCCCAATTTTTTATTAATTGAGAAAAACAAAATTGGGACTAGCTCCTGTTGGTGTCATTAATTTTCTCGCTGGTCGCTGGTTCTTTCCTCTTTTTGGTGGGTCGCAGTGCCAACGGGCAGGCAGGGCACAATTGGTGCCCTTTGTTGTTGTGGAAGGCAAGTGAATTGCTTCTCTCACTGATTTCAGACTCATTAATCAGGCCTGCTCACCACTAGTGCCTCTACCATGCCCCATTAATAATATTCACCAACATGGCACTCACCGATAGTCAAAATAAAAAAAATTTGACTTTTTTGAATTGTATGTATAGGGGGAGACACGAGCGCATTAGTGGATGGTTTACGACAATTACTTTTAATGAGAAAAAACAGTGAGTTATAATGATTAGTGATACATTCCACACGAACACCGTATTTTCTCTAAAAAGCTACCCGAATGGCTTCTGTTTATACGATAGGCTTTTAGATGTGTATGCGCCCAACATCGAGGGAATATCTGGTTATTCTATACTAGCGCCGAAAACGTCGATTCTGTTAAAGTATTTGGAATTTAGATACTTGAGTTTAGTCAAATTCTGTCTTCCATGCTCTCAAATTTTAATTCTGAACAAAATTTTGATTGGGCCGAAAAAATTCCAGCACTTCAAACGTCCATAATTTTTCCTGAATCAATTTCGTAAAACTCTTTTTGCGTTTGATTTCTCAGATTTAATATTTAAGCAGTCGTCGACTGAAAAATTGACCTGGCACTAGGGGTGTGCACGGGCCGTCCCGTGCACACCCTACCTGGCACACTAAGGTGATTTTTTCAAAAAACATTCTGTCATCTTTGGGGACCAAGATAATTGAGGGTTACAATCGAAAAATCATTTTTGGTCTCTTATATGCAAAAGAGAGAGTAGAGTCACATTTAGCCGAAGATTTACGGCTTTGTAAAGAAAAAGTTTAATCTGCAGTCAGCATCTGAGCCAATAATCGCAGTAGCAATCATAATATTTTCATTGGACGTAATTTATGGCCCCTTCCTTTGTTGGGCTTGAAAACTTCTCACACCTCAGTCAATTTGCTTCTTCCATAAGTGCAATTAATCGCTAGATCACTCATTAGGGCTGTAAATGATGCAGCAATAGGGGTTGCGCAATCCATAAGGCCGACGGGATACTCTTTACTACATTCCATACACAAGAGTTTTAGGGAAAAAGTATGGGTTTGTGGACGCTTTAGGAGTAGAGATGGGTTTCGAAACAAAAAAAATTCTGAAATGCCCAAAATGAAGAATTGAAAAAGTGCTATCAAACCCAGCAACTAGTCAGCAAGTCATTTTAAGACTACCCTTGCCAACCTTGCCCTTGTCAGTCTATAGCCATACCTGTTAGTTCGCTATTGAAATTTGATTGGTTCGACACGCGCTCATGGCGTCATAGTTTAAAGTAATAGTTCAGTTACAAGTTCAATTTTGGAAATATTCATATACACTCAAATGTGTATATTTTTCTGCTCACCGAAAAATCTATATTGCAGCTTTCTTTTGAAGCTTCCTCTTTCCCAAGCACAAACCACTAGCATTACTACTACAGTAGGGCCACCTGTCCGGCACCTTTTCCCATAAATTTTCTTTTTTGCTTCAACACAACTAGAAATAATTCTCTTTATATTTCTGCTTTCTCCAGCCAAATTGTTGCACTTCTCCGAGCATTGTTTCATTGCCAGTCAAGAGAGTGTGCAATCAGCCTCCTCCACTCACCCCAAAATGTCAGACCAGAGTAAATTTATTGCGGTTGCTTGCGGCCATAAATTGCCCTTGGCCTTCCTCTGGACTCTCGATCTCAAGTGCTGGAAAGGGGTAAATAAGCTAGGTCTCACTTCAAGAATTGGACTCAGGTCTTAGAGCAGTATATCTTGAATGTGTTCCCATCCGGAAGCCGATTTGGGGGTTAGGACACGAGATTTTGGGACCAATTGAGATAGTTGTTTTCGAAAATTTTGAAAATCTTAGTTTACAGTTTATTTTGTATTCCATTTTCTGAGCACTTGAAGTACAAAAAGAATTTTTCGGAGTCTTTGTGATTTATATGTGATCGATGAAAAAATTTCAAAATTCAACCCAAATCCCGAGTCTTCCGCGATCTACATTTGGTCAATCTTTACTGATACAAAAATTATATGCTAAACAACCAATGATTTTAACAACTTTCTAAGCCTAAGCAGACAAAAACTCAAATAGGACTGAGATGACATTTTACATTCTAGAATTTGTATAATGAGTGATGGGTTGACCTGAGAAAAATATGCCTTCCACAGTCACTCACTCCGTAAAATATTCGCCCATAATATTGTTCTAGCTCCACCTTGTTGCATTTTTCCTACATCTAAACATCGAGCATCACTTCGGTAACGCTCGTCTAAACCAAAAAAATGAGATAAAGATAAATATTACGGAAAAATAATCACGCGAAATGAAACCACAGACAGGAAACTGCAATAGCAGCAAAATACTTTTTTTTTCATTTTTTGATACAAAGTCCAATGTAGGCCAATTTGTGTGCATGTTTGATTCCTTCGTCTGGACTTTATATCTCAAGTGCTGGAAAAGGAGAAATAAGTTGGCACTCACTCAGACAACTGGACTCAGGTCTTAAAGCAGTACAAGGTGGCCCAAATTCGTCAAACTATTTAAATTAACTTTTTTATTTCTCGACCATTTGGCGATATTTTTTGTTTATTAGAAAGAGGACTCTCTCAGCTGTTGTTTGAGACTTCACTTTTTGCTCTTGTTTAAAATTTAATTTTTGCTGGCCGGTGAAACAAAGTCCATTCCAGAAACATGAAAGGATTCTGATTTTACTGGTCTTTTTTCGAAAATTCTTTTAATTTTGCCATAAAGATCCGTAAACCTCGGTTATTTGGCACCTAGTTTTTAAATAAGGATATCGAATAACCGGGGTCTACGGGTCTTCATTGCAAAACTAAAATATTTTGGAATGAGAATACTTACAAAATTTTGAAAAAGACTGGTGAATCACATTTGTCGAAAAAGTTCAAAATTCGGGGCAAAAAAGTGACGGACCCTAAGCGAGAACGACGAACTTGAGGTGGGGACCAATATATCGAGGGTCGAAAGTCTTTTTCTCTAAAAACCATAGCTGAGGCGCCGGCAAAAAAGGGATAATTTTTGGGTAGATATAGCCAAAAAATTGCATTTCAAAACTTAAACTAGTAATTTACTCTGAAAATTACTATAAAATGGATAATAAAATAACCAAAAATCATTTGCAGGACCCAACAGAGGAGAAAAGCGACAACGCACAGCCTATACTAGAAATCAAGTGCTGGAGTTGGAGAAAGAGTTTCACTACTGCAAGTACTTGACAAGGAAGCGTAGGATCGAGATTGCCCACTCGCTCATACTCACTGAAAGACAAGTCAAGATTTGGTTCCAAAACCGCCGAATGAAGCACAAAAAGGTTGGTTTTTGGGCTAAATTTTTTACTTGAAATTAGGAAATGGCTGAGAAATGTCTTACGCACATTAGTACTAATTTTCTAGCAGAGTCAAATTTTTGAAGCAGCCGCTGGAACCTTGATTTTTAAACGCCTATTTGCGACTGTTCTGGATTTGAGGATTTTTCGATTTCTGATTTGAAAAAGGCTCATACTGCTTTGGTTAGCGAAAAAGCTGGAATGGGCCACGAAAAAAGCAAAATTAACATCAAATTTATATTTTCTTTAAATTTTTGCGTCAATTTTTTATTATTTTTTTAGTTTTCTTTCAATTTTTGGTATCATGTAGCCCAGGATCTCCAATGAGCTATCAAACTTCATTGAACTATTTAAAAAATGTAGACATTTAGGGGTTTGAATGGACTAACTACACCGACAATAATAATGAAGTGTACGGTATTTAGCTTAATATTTCAAATAAATTCTAATAAAAACTATTTTTTGACCAAGATTTCAGAGTTAGATTCAGATTCAGAGGGTATTTTTTTATTGACAATTTCAAGATTTAACCCCCAAATGCATAAATTTCTGAAATAATTCAATGGAGTTAGATTACTTGTTGGAAAGCGGAAATCCTTGGCTACACGCTGGTAAAAAAGTTTGAAGATTTGCAGACCAAATTAGTTTATGCCGCTGAAACTTGGGTTTTCAAAAACACAGAAATGGTAAACCGTTTTGGATTATGCCACTGTTACGGGTCGCGAAAATCGACACATATACAGGGTTGGTAAGGGTAGTATTAAAACGACTTGCTGACTAGTTGTTGGGTTTGACAACAGTTTTTCAACAGGCTGTAAAATCTTCATTTTTGGCATTTCGGAAAAAAAAATTCAACTATTTCATTCTTCACAGTTCGAAAAAAAATTTCTGAAATGCCCAAAATGAAGATTTCACAGCTTGTTGAAAAACTGCTGTCAAAACCAGCAACTAGTCCGCAAGTCGTTTTAAAACAACCCTACCTGCCAAGTACGGCGCCGAATGTCATACTTAGTTCGGAACATATTCCATTTTAGTAGTTTTTAATTTCGTCTGTCGCCGAAGTAATTACCGTATTTTCTCTAATTAACGCCCCCCCCCCTGATTCAAAATCGTGTTTTTGGCATTGTGTTTTTGACCCACTTTTTGATCACTTCTCTCAGGCAAGTTACCAACCATTTAATAGCTCATCTTTCTGGCTACAAAATGAGCGGTAACTTGCCTGAGAGAAGTGATCAAAAAGCGGGTCAAAAACACAATGCCAAAAACACGATTTTGAATCAGGGGGGGGGCGTTAATTAGAGAAAATATGGTATGGTTGTCGGGGGTAGTCTTATTTCGAACCGACGACTCGTTGCTGGGTTTGTGATCACATTTTCAAGAGGTTGTAAAATCTTAATCTTAGTCTCTATATAGTATTTGGGTCGGGTGGGCGGTTTGGATCACACTTTTTATGAATTATCAAAAAATATGGTCATAAAAGGCTCGAAAATTTCTGTTGCAGGATTTTTTAGATTCGCCTTGATGTCAGCTTTCGTTTAAAAAAAAGAGCGGCGAGAAATTCGCATTTTTAAGAGGGGCGTTGACAAAAGTATGCAGGCCATTGTCGAGTTTTCCAATAAAAGTTATGTTTTTGCCATTTGCAGGCCATTTTTAAGAAAAAATTTTGTTTGAGATTTTTTACCTTTTTTCGCAAGCCCGTGTAATCTATTAGACTGTGCAATGATTTTTTAGTTTCGCGCGTGTTTTGCGATCAGTTATCAATTATTAATAGGCACAAACACTATGGAGGCGCCGATAGGCGCCTTTTACCCCTTGTTTTCAGTATTTTAGACCTTCCGTTTGAACTGTTTTGCATGGAAAAGAAAAATCTATAAAACTGTTCAAACGGAATGTCTGAAATGCTAAAAAGAAGATCTTACAACCTCTTGAAAATGTGCTCACAAACCCAGCCACTAGTCGTCGGTTTGAAATAATACATTGACAACCTTGGACATGGATTTTCTCCGTTCTGTTTAATTTTTGGTTTGAAAGTCTCGCTTTTTAATTATGGTATTTTACAATTTTGGGTCTGTGAACCCCATCTGTGAAAACTTATAGACTTGCTGAGAAATAATTTTTTGCTTGGGTTCCACTTAAAATATCAGAACTGTTTGCTACATTATCTAGAACCCCACATTTCCAGGAGAACAAAGACCGTCCATCCAGCCGAGAAATGAGCGTAGCCAATGCGGCCGCCACTGCCGCAGCACATTTAGCAGCAGCTGCTGCCTTTGGCCAAGCTCAACACCAGTCATTTGTATGCTCCAGCGGTGGATCTATGCCCTCATCAGCCACTTCTTCGGCGGCTGTAGCTGCAGCAGCAGCCATGCAGTTCACCACCGGCATGCAGACCTTCCACCATTTGTCCTCTTTCCCAAGGAACTTGCTGATTGCGCCTAATAATTATAGCTGAACCTATTGACTTTAATGTGTATTTCCGTATTTTTTAAAAATGTAATTGTGTTTTCGAATGTCAAAATAAATAATAAGTTTAACTGGTTTTGAAGTCTTAAATGCTTTAACGATGGACGAGTTGCGAATCAATGAAGTAACTCAAAAAAATAATGAAGTGTACGGGATGTAGCGTAATGTCTCTAATAAAAGCCGCCCGCAACCTATTTTTTGACCAAGATTTCAGAGTTAAGGCTATTTTTAATCGACTATTTCAAGATTTCTAGGGAGTTGGAAAATATAAGCTCGGGGCTTATATTAGAAGCATTACGGTATGTATTTATAGAGTTGCCATTAAAATCTTGCGAAAATTCATTTTGACATTTGACTTTTTCAGATTTTAAAATCTGATGATTCAATGGCTGATTCAAATACTGAAATCTTTCACACTTCATTTTTCAATTGTAAAACCTACAACAAAAAACTCGTTATTTGTATTAATTTATTCATGTACATTTATTTTTCGAAACTCAACAAAAAGTCAAATTTCTCATAGGTGTGCCAGATCATTTTGTTGACACGATAAATAAAGAATTTTAAATTAAAATTTTTCACCTAGTTGTGGCCCAGGTAATAAGGTGCAGTTTGGCCAATGATTTTTCTAACCAATGATATTTTAAGTTGCGAGCTAAAAAAATATTCGGAAATCCTATTTCATATTTTTTACAAATCCTATATCTCAGCTTTTTTACGAGCTAGCAAAAACTGCAAGAATAAATTCGAATAAAGTGTTTTGAAGTAGCTCAAGCTATCACATTACTAACATACCCACGCCCGTAAGCGCAAAAAGCAAAAATTTTGGTATACCGACGACCGGGTACACATTATGACCGGGTACAACGACTGGGTACAGTGCCAGACTTGGCCTTGGTCCCTTGTTTTCGATTTTATGATTTTTTAAGCACTTAGGCTTAAGCAAGGCTAGGCCAGCGCCCTTTAGGATGGACTCAAACGTGTGGTAAAGATATATTTTTAACTTACAAAAAAAACCGTACCTGGTCATAATGTGTACCCGGTCATAGGTCAGTCCAAATTTTATAGTGCAAGACCCTATATTATATTATTTTGAAAATTTTCTATGAAAATTAATTTTAATTTTTATCCACATGATTTCACTAAAACGTCAATTTTCAATTTAAAAGTATTTTTATTTTAAACTTGTTGCACAAAGTCTAAAAAACATCAGTTAGATTTATTCCTTTTTATGAAGAAAAAAATGTACCAGTCCCCGGTGGGATTCGAACCCACGATCTTCTGATTAGAAGTCAGACGCCTTAAATCCGCTAGGCCACGGGGACACATTAACCACTCATTGAAAAATGTTATATATCCTTATGAAATAAAAGTAATACTCTGTTTCGGTCAGATCACACCGTGATGAACATACTATTTCGAGTTATCCTTAATAGATTGCAAATTCAACTGATTTTTTTGGTTGTATTGATAAATTGAAGAGTATGCAGATACCCTGAAAGTCTGCTGTTTTCTTAACTCTTGCGTATTTTTCTATTATTTTTTCTATTTTTACTGAAATTTAAAATTTTCAATCAATCGGATTTCTTGAATGTGCATAGAAAAATAAGCATTTGAAACTTTAAGATTTTCAATCAATTTAAAAACTTGCTCTAGGTCTGAGAACTTAAAAGTCGATCCACTTCCGAGCTTTTTTAAAATTTTCTCAGCATACTTATATTTTTCGTTCTTTCTAAATCACAGTGAATAATATGGGCATGTTCATTGCATTAAAATAAAGTTTGGTTATTCCGAAGGAGACGATAACAGTCATTTTTCAAAAGTTGCTTACGACAAATTTCCGAGTTATCCATAAATTTCTAGTGCTTTTTGCTACTGTTTGCTGCTGCTGATGCCGGCTCATCAAAACCACTGCTCTTGGAATTACCTTTTTCAATATTCACACATCTAGTAGGAGAATTAATCAATGTTGAACGCCATTTTTAAAAAATCCAGCAGAAAGCCGTGCAGCATGCTGTTATTCTTGCCTATTTTTTTAGTTAAGCCAGGATCTAGCGAGTAAAAAGATCGGTGCTCTGTTTTGATGGTCTGTCTACACTCTAAATTACTACAGAGGATAAGATAGGATTTTTCTAGAGTAAGTTTGAAGTTATAAATAAAGACATCGAAAATTTGGTGTTTTTATGTCGCAAAGTGTGGGTCTTGTCGGGCAATATATTTGCGTTTACAGAAACGGTTGGCAAAATCGGAACCTCTTATTTTTAGACTAGAGTGACCAAAGACAGTTTGCAAGAGACTTCAAAAAAGTTTGGCGAAAAAAGGGAACCAACTTAAGGCTGTTACGTTAAATCGAGAGTAGGGTTTGCAAAACCAGAGCATTTGAGTACTGGTGCCGCTACTGGCGCCAGCGCCGAAAATTTTGAAAGGGAGCGCTTTGGCCGGTGCGGAAATTTTAGAACTTGCAGCACTGGCGTGCACTCACCCTTGTAAAAATGATGTCACGTTGATGGCTGTAAAAAAGCATAGACATTAGATATATACAGTCGAACCTGGCTAACCCATCGCCCCTGGGGACCAACTTGAGGCGACGGGTTAGCCAGGGTGACGGTTAGCCAGGGTGACGGGTTAGCCAGGGTGAAGGGTTAGCCAGGGTGTAGGATTACAAAGAGCAAGTATCGATAAGAATCGTTTATTGGAGCAACTAACAATTCAACCACCCAAATCAGACGCTGAACAGTAGGGAAGAAGTCGTTGATCCTACTTTGCTTCTGCCACTTCCTTCGCCACTTTGCTCTTGATAAAAGACCTCATCCAAAGCGTCGCTGTGATGAAACACAAAAGGTTAAAAAACTTTAACAAAATAACAATACAAAAACTTCTTTTCTTGATCAGGCATTGAACATTGGCTAGAATTCAAAACCTTACGTACTCTATTGTGTGACACAAGTCTTTCAATTGTGGATTTGCCACCAAAAATGATCCCCTATGCCTCGGCAATCACATTACAATCTACCATATTGTCACCGCATATTCTAATAACTTGAGTTGAAGTGCGCACACAAAAATCTGAATTTCGCACTCAAATTTACTTTTTTCACCCTCAAATTTTATATTCTATATTTTTTCCTTTTTTTTACTTTTTTCATTACAATGTCGCTCTGGATCTTGTTTTTCTAATGAGCTATCTAACTTTGGTGAATGATTTGAAAAATGTAGAGATCAAGAGGTTTTAAAAAGAGAAAAAGCAAAAGGCCTCTGGATCTCTTTTTGAAACCTCCTGATCTCTATTTTTGCAAATCATTCAGCATAATTAGATAGCTCGCTAGAAACCCAAAATCCAGGACTACAAGAAAATACAAAATTAAAAAATTATAACTAAAATTTGAAGGAAAATCTAGACTTTCAAGGGTGCGTTTTAGTAAAGCCTTTTCTAATATAACAGCTCCTTAATTCAAAATCGTTTTTTCATTGTGTTCTTGATTCACTTTCTGAAAACTAAATTTCCACTAAATTCGCAGCTAGTGAGATTAGCTAATTAACGGGTTAGTTGCTTGAAAAGGGTATGCCCGTGCGCTACACGGAGAAAAGGTGGGCGCCGACATTTTTCTTCTTTCTCGCAAAATATTTACATCTACATTTTTAAGTTTTTTGCTTAATTTTTGTATAAAGTCCTCAATATCACATTTGACGCAAAACAAGTGAAAAATGGAACGATTCAAAAAAATTGCTGGTCCCAGCCTCTTTTATTTGCAAAGCACGTTTGAGGCAGACTTGAAAAATCGGGTCAAAACACAATATTAAATTAAAAAATTTCTTGAGAGTGAAGTTTGTAATATATGGAAGAAGCTAAAGTTCAGCTTCATATTTTGCAAATGGCTGACAATCTTTCCACTTTTTAATTAAATTTTGAATGCGAAAACTTTCCGAGTAAAGCATGAACGCAAGAAGAAGCAATATCGGTTTTTTGAACTTCGTCTGCCAAAATTTCAGCATCAGCACCGACCCTTGAAGGTTTTCGCACAAGCACCAACCAAAAAAGCTCTAAAAACTAGTATCAAAATAATTTTGTTCCTATTAGAACTCATTTTTGGTTTTTAACGAAAGCTGACATTCTGGGGAACACGATGGTATTAGCGACAAAAGTGATTTCATCACGACCGTTCTGGCCTTCGAAGTAAAAAAGCGTTAACCACCCACACATGCCAAATACTATGTAAGATTTACACATAAACGGGTACTTTTATCGATAGAAGATCAAAAATCTCAAAAAGCGGTCCGTAATCTGAACAGCCACAAGCAATCAAAGAATCAATAACTTTCTCTATTTCTAACTTAATAAAAATGGTAAAAAGACCTTTTACTAAAAACACTTCTACTGCCCGACTACCGTATATTCAATAAACAAGGAGGCAGGCAAGGAAAACAATAAATTGTCTGTATTGACGCCAAAAAAGGCTTTTTGGAGTGGGGGCGGTTGTATGATGAAAAAAGGGAAAAGAAATTTTCTCCACTTGATGTGTGGAGTGTGTGCTTGCAATAGATTATACTACTACTGCAGTTCCACCATACACACACCACTTTTGCAAATCAATAACCTCGCAATTTTGGTCCGATATTTGGATGAATAAAAAGCGGATTTTTTAATTTGTATATTTAAGAGAGGAGCGGTTTTTCGAATATTTCTATAACACGCACGGTGATTTTTTTTAAACCCCCAGGTTTTTTTTCATCATAACTTTTTTTAATGTGTGGTTTCAGGTGCATTATTTGCGTTAGCAACGGTCCAAGTGTGTGGAATGGTTAGTCGAATAGGGTAACAGTGTGGCCGGTCTTTCACATCAGATAGCGTAAGGAAGTGAGAGCCAATCAAGCCTATCATCGAGTAACTGGGCCAAAAGTGAACAGAATATGTGACGGCAAAATAGGAGTCCACACAACTTTGGCCCGAAACATGGCCTACTTCCAAACAACAATCGAGCAAGCCTTCTGGAACTGCCGCAGGACATGAAAATCAGAGCAATGGGGGCCATGTCCGTACATGTCTGTTTTCAAGTCTTCTGTCATTGACTTTATAGTTTTTTTAAATTTAAACGATCGAAATACGTGTGACATTTGGACCTAGATTTAGCAAAAAAAACTCGCAGTTCAAAAACAAGGTACGAATATTTTCACTCTTGCGACCTAATGAATTTCAGATAATAGTTTTCCGTAGACCGATCACATTTCAAAACATAAAACAGTCTATAACTCCAAAATTTTCACCTAAAGTCAAAATTCTGATATAGATGTCCTTCACATACTTTTTGATTTCGCGTAGAGCGGCTTTAACAAAATTTCCATTTTTAGATAAAAACATAAATAAATTAAAAAATGAAAAAAAAATTGCGGGCAAAAAAGTACCTTCCTTTTAGAAACTCATTGAAGGACCATGGTTTTTGCGCGCAGCGGCAAGTGCGAAATTTTAATTGGCGGAAGACAGTTTTCTCTGGTCTCGCAAATTCACGCAAGTTCACCTACCACAAAGCTCCTTCAGATTCTTTGATTATCAGGCTCGAGCTTTGCTTCGTGTCTTTTCTTCGGATCGCCCTTCCCATCAGTGATCGACGAATGAGTGGCCTCGCTTTTGAATCGCTTTGCCAATTATTGCACGGGGAGCGTCTCTTGCTTCCATGGCTTGCTTCTGCAGACTTCCTTGCATGCTCTTGAGCTCTACTCTTGCCTTTTCACCATTGTGATTATGCTCTGCCGTGATTCGGATACCATCGCTGAAAGAGACTTCTCGACCTGAATTAATGAAAGTTAAAAATAACCGAATCTTATTTAAAGTTGAATGTTAAACCTGGACACTTGGAGCTTTCTTCACCATCACACCCTTTTTCCCAGAAGATGCAGTGCTAATATGCCCTAGTTATTCCTCTACCATTTGTGCTTGCACTTTCTTTCCAGTAGAGTTGATCCAAGCAATGTCCCATAGGCTTCTCATTCGCTTCGCGGGATCTCCATTTTCAATCTCTGAATAAAAAAATTGATCATACATTCAACAGCAACGTAAAGATATCACAGAAAAAAGAACAAAATTCACATGAGGAAGAACAAAAAATTGTCCCTCAATCAGCTTCCAGATGGATGAGAAGCTGCTATTGTTCGGATCATCTGGCCATTGAAATATTCCATTCCGTTGCTAGTTCTTGGCTGATCTGTTACGACAAGTTCTTTTAGATTCCATTTCTCTGCCGGATACCTGAAAATAAAAATCTAGTTTAAAAAGTCTAGCTCAGGCTCAATCCTGCCAGGCAGTTCACTTCTCGCCGAAACTCCTGGACAACATCAAAAGTCTCATCGCACCCCCAATTCGGGATAGACAATAGCAAATCAAGACACTTGTCAGTTGAGAAAAGCAGTTCTTTCCTCACCATTCCAGCCATCATACTTCAGAAACAGTTCATCGGTGAGCATTTGAAATTCTTTTAGGATCTGAATGATAAAAATGAGCATTGCTCTCTCAACTTCAGTCAACAACATATGAGTCGGTTTAGAGAACAGATGGTGACAGAAATCAAGAAAGGAACATTGTATTGATTGAAGTATTTTTTGTTGTTGAAAGTATGTTTGAATGTATAAATCACTCTCACTCATACTTATTTTACTCACACTTCCACATGAATCACTCGATTGGCATAGTAAAACTAGGTTCGACGAATTGACCTAGAGCCGATGAAAAAAGCTTGTCAACATCTCAAAATGGGCTCACACGTGTTTCGAGCGAAATAAAGATTAGTTTATAATTACTAAGGCAATTTTTTTACTATTTGAAAGAAGAGATGCAAAAATACAAAACGGTGTATCTGGAATTTCCTTGTAGGAGTACTTTTACCTTAAATCATGAACTCTAAAGTTTATCGGGAACTTTTAGCACACCTGTTGATATTACCAAAATCAAATATTTTATGTTTTTTTAAATAGGGGCCATTGAACATCTGGTCATATCTCAGCGCCTTAGTAACTTTCCAAAATTATTTTCATGAATTTGTATTTCCGAACACTTTTTCATGCTAGGGTATTCCAGAGCAGAAAAAATCTTTAAAAATCGATCATTACATCAAAACACAAAAAATTCCAAAAAAACCAGCATCAACTAGTAGGCGCTGAAGTGATCAACACCATGAAATCGACTGCCTTTTCAACCTTATCACAAAATTTTGTGAAGAAATAGAGTAGAGCGCAAAATAATACAGTATGCGCCATGATTTCTCCTTCTGCTCAATAGTAGGAAGGAGCATGAAAGAGGGCATTGAGGAAGGAGGAAAATTGGAAATTTGGACGAAATGGTGCCTTGGGGTAATTTATTTGGTGCTGCTTGGTGATTTATGCCAACTATTTATGCATAAACCAACTGCGCCTGCTGCTACATGATTGCCTTCTGACTATTACTGCTACTACGGTAGAAACATGCATATTTTATTGCCTTTGCCTAGGCTATTTGAAATCTTGGGGACTATGACATCGATTTTTTCTAATTCCTTTTTTGAAGATTTGTTTGCAATCGGTTGCAACCACCGACCGGTTGGGCAGTCGGTTCGAAATTTTGAAAAGTGCATATTACAGTTGACATTGTTACACAGTCAACTCTCGATTGAATGTTACCCAAAAAATGGACTTCTTTGGTAGACTTTGACTAAAATTCAGTCAAAGTAAAACATCGATTTAACGTCACCTTAGGGTCGGTCCCTAGGGGTGACGTCAATCAGAGGGTTGACTTAACATCTTTCAAGAAACGTTTCTTATCCTTTATCCCGACCCCACCCTAATGTAAAAGGGTACTGGGATACTGGAAAATAGCCTAAAAGTATGGAAATTGAACAAATTTTTGTCAGCTTGGTCCTACTGCACAAAGAAACTCTGGTATGCATGCATGTTTTATGCCGCCAAAAAGGCGATCCAACTTATTTGTGTCAAAATAAAAATAAAGTTTAACAATCAAAACTTGGGTGGGGTCGGGATAAAGGATAAGAACCCAAGAAACAGGATAAAACCGCATTCTTTGTCAAGAATCGACCGCAAAACGTTTTTCAGATCAGTGAAATATCAAAAATTTGCTGAGCAATTTTGCAGCTTCAAAAAATTTTGCAGCTTTATTTTTATAGCCCTACAGAAAGTGATGGTTGCCATGTGAAAGGAAAACTAAGGTGAGCTAGCATGGGCAAAACGATGAATGGCCTTTATCAATTGCCTTGAAAACTGCACTTTGTCTTGATTGTCAACGAGAAAGATTCAATTTCATGCTCAATTCCAATTAGGGCTGCTTTTCTTTCCGGACAGAAAAGATTTGGAAAGTTTTCCGGAAAGCTTTCCATGCAGCAACCCTGGTTCCAATGGGTTTCGTCTAAGCCTTCAATGATCCGCTTTTTAAGCTCTAAAATATTTTTGTAGAAGTCAATCTCTAGCCAAAATCGTAGGATTTTGATTTTAAAAAAAAATTCAGCCCTAAAGACTACAAAAACCTCGACTTAACAACACTCTACTTTCGAAAAAAGGTGTGGTTGAACAGAGCATGATTACCGTATTCTCTGCTATAGAACGTCTTGCCATTCTATTTTTCAACCTCCAAAAATTTAAAAATTTGAGTTAAAAATACCATGAAACGTAGTTGAGAATCCCCCCACTTCTAGTTTTGGCCTTAGTAGGTATCATTCTATCAGAGAGAATGCTGCATTTTGATTTTTAAGACAAGCGGCAAAATCGAAATCTCTAGAATTTGAATAATATCAGGGAAAAGGCGTCGGAAATCGGGTTAGAATCAGTGTTCCAAACATAGTCTACGGGCGCCGGCGCCGCTCTAATTTTGGTCTTGCAATTTTTTTTACTTCTAGTAACGCTTATGGGAACAGTTGTAAGTGAATTTCCGCAGTAAAATAGTGAAATACTGCACCAAATCGGTTGGTTGAACAAAAATATTTTGTTGAAAACTTAATATAATATTTCGGAAGATTGGATTTTTTGCACATAAGGGTACAATCTTCGAATAACGTCCGGTGAAAAAGTATTAACCAAAACGGCTATCTCAATAACGTCTCTTCAGTGTCGGTCCCTTTAGAGACGATATTGAGAGAGTCCACTGTATACCTAAAATTAAATTTTAGGTCTTGTTTTATTAGAAACCAAGTTAAAAAAACCGTACAGAAGATGATTGGGAAAAAGTTTTAATTGGCGGCCACCACATATAACAGCGTGGACATGACCCTTTAATGACCTATTTTACCAAATTGTTAAAATGTCTTATTTTTATCCACGTGTTCTTTTTTCGAAAATTTTTATTCGAAATCCGGCACTTGTGCACTTGGTAGCCCTTTTTGGTTAACTGTGAATAGTGTTTAAACGTCTCTTAAGTAATTCTTATACGCTAAAAACGATAAAAGTTGTTTCCTAACGTTTTCCGTACTAAAAAGTAAAGTTTTCAAAAAAATTGGTTACCAAAGGTTGACTAATTGCCTTGGTCCCCCGAGCTAATTAAACCAAAAAGGATACCTATATATCTTTAAAAAGACCAAAAAAGATGGGATTTGAACATATTTTTGTTAGCTGGGACCTACCGCATTAAGAAGCTCTGGTATGCATACTTTTTTATGCATCCAGAGTCGCTTTCGAGTGATTTGTGTCTAAGGTATGTGGGTGTGCGCATCTCAACCCAAGCCACCAAGCCTTCTGCGCCCTGTGGGGGTGTAGGGGCCTGATGGGTTAGACATGCACGCACGCACGCACTCACCTTAGACATGATTCCGAGAAAGACTTTCGATCATGAATGCATTGAAGACTCTTTTTGCAGCTCCAGTGATCAAAACGTGGTAGGATACCTTAATATAAGGTGTTTTACCTTGGAGGGCAAAGGCAATCGGTCAACTTTGGGTAACCAATTTTTTTTGAAACCCTAATTTTTCAATGAGGGAAATGTTAGTAAACAATTTTTTATCGTTTTTAGCGTAAAAAAATTACTTAGGAGGGGTTTAAACACTATTCACCGTTAACCATGAAAGAAACCAAACAACCACCACCCCCCAAACCCTAAAGTAAAAATTAGCCATTTTTCGAATAATTCAGTCAATTTTGAGCAATTTTGCAGCTTCAAAAATTTTGCAGCTTTATTTTTATAGCCCTACAGAAAGTGATGGTTGCCATGTGAAAGGAAAACTAAGGTGAGCTAGCATGGGCAAAACGATGAATGGCCTTTATCAATTGCCTTGAAAACTGCACTTCTGTCTTGATTGTCAACGAGAAAGATTCAATTTCATGCTCAATTCCAATTAGGGCTGCTTTTCTTTCCGGACAGAAAAGATTTGGAAAGTTTTCCGGAAAGCTTTCCATGCAGCAACCCTGGTTCCAATGGGTTTCGTCTAAGCCTTCAATGATCCGCTTTTTAAGCTCTAAAATATTTTTGTAGAAGTCAATCTCTAGCCAAAATCGTAGGATTTTGATTTTAAAAAAAAATTCAGCCCTAAAGACTACAAAAACCTCGACTTAACAACACTCTACTTTCGAAAAAAGGTGTGGTTGAACAGAGCATGATTACCGTATTCTCTGCTATAGAACGTCTTGCCATTCTATTTTTCAACCTCCAAAAATTTAAAAATTTGAGTTAAAAATACCATGAAACGTAGTTGAGAATCCCCCCACTTCTAGTTTTGGCCTTAGTAGGTATCATTCTATCAGAGAGAATGCTGCATTTTGATTTTTAAGACAAGCGGCAAAATCGAAATCTCTAGAATTTGAATAATATCAGGGAAAAGGCGTCGGAAATCGGGTTAGAATCAGTGTTCCAAACATAGTCTACCGGCGCCGCTCTAATTTTGGTCTTGCAATTTTTTTACTTCTAGTAACGCTTATGGGAACAGTTGTAAGTGAATTTCCGCAGTAAAATAGTGAAATACTGCACCAAATCGGTTGGTTGAACGAACATATTTTGTTGAAAACTTAATATAATATTTCGGAAGATTGGATTTTTTGCACATAAGGGTACAATCTTCGAATAACGTCCGGTGAAAAAGTATTAACCAAAACGGCTATCTCAATAACGTCTCTTCAGTGTCGGTCCCTTTAGAGACGATATTGAGAGAGTCCACTGTATACCTAAAATTAAATTTTAGGTCTTGTTTTATTAGAAACCAAGTTAAAAAAACCGTACAGAAGATGATTGGGAAAAAGTTTTAATTGGCGCCACCACATATAACAGCGTGGACATGACCCTTTAATGACCTATTTTACCAAATTGTTAAAATGTCTTATTTTTATCCACGTGTTCTTTTTTCGAAAATTTTTATTCGAAATCCGGCACTTGTGCACTTGGGGGCCCTTTTTGGTTAACTGTGAATAGTGTTTAAACGTCTCTTAAGTAATTCTTATACGCTAAAAACGATAAAAGTTGTTTCCTAACGTTTTCCGTACTAAAAAGTAAAGTTTTCAAAAAAATTGGTTACCAAAGGTTGACTAATTGCCTTGGTCCCCCGAGCTAATTAAACCAAAAAGGATACCTATATATCTTTAAAAAGACCAAAAAAGATGGGATTTGAACATATTTTTGTTAGCTGGGACCTACCGCATTAAGAAGCTCTGGTATGCATACTTTTTTATGCATCCAGAGTCGCTTTCGAGTGATTTGTGTCTAAGGTATGTGGGTGTGCGCATCTCAACCCAAGCCACCAAGCCTTCTGCGCTCCCGTTGGGGGTGTAGGGGGCTCGATGGGTTAGACATGCACGCACGCACGCACTCACCTTAGACATGATTCCGAGAAAGACTTTCGATCATGAATGCATTGAAGACTCTTTTGCCTGCTCCAGTGATCAAAACGTGGTAGGATACCTTAATATAAGGTGTTTTACCTTGGAGGGCAAAGGCAATCGGTCAACTTTGGGTAACCAATTTTTTTTGAAACCCTAATTTTTCAATGAGGGAAATGTTAGTAAACAATTTTTTATCGTTTTTAGCGTAAAAAAATTACTTAGGAGGGGTTTAAACACTATTCACCGTTAACCATGAAAGAAACCAAACAACCACCACCCCCAAACCCTAAAGTAAAAATTAGCCATTTTTCGAATAATTCAGTCAATTTTGAAATGAACGAAAATACCTATTTTTTCTGGTGTTTTTTCATTTCTTAAATGTCCGATTCCAATTTCCATCGCGTTTTTTTTTGAGTTCTGACCCGTCCCTGATTTAAAATATTTATAAAAAAAATATTAAAAAGGCAAAGGCACAATATTATAGGACAATAAATCTCCGGTAATACAACAAGATTGTTTATCTATTATTCCAGACTACTACTACTTTTTGCTCAACCAATAACAATAATGATAGTTTTAGGGCTGTGAGGCAGCATCCAAAGTTTACTTATAGATATCTTCCACATCTTCTTCTTTCCTTTCCTTCAACAGGTTGAGTAATTTACACTTCTGACTTACTGGCACAAATAAATCAACCATCCACAGGGCAGGCAGGTACTTCTCTCATTTCTCAACTACCTCCATTTTTTTTGAAAGCTGATGGTAGGTAGGGAGAAAGAACTTTTATCGAATTGAAAATGTCTTTTTAGTTATTTCATTTTTTAGACTGTAGGTACAGCCCGTAAAATAGTAATAAAAAGCATAAAAACTTTTGCCTTTTAATCTTAGAGCTACAGTCGGCTCTTAATCCACCCCTTTAAGTTCGACCCCCTAGAAAACAATATGTCTATTTACAGCTAAGCAATTCTTGCACAACCGTTAACCCAAAACTTTTTATTGAAGTCGAGGAAAAGAAGACAGGAACAGTGGATATAGACGATTTGCTTGAAAATTTTGTTGTGCGAGACGTCCCATCAAAGCAGAAGAAGAGTTGCGTAGATCATCAAATTCACCCTCACGGAAGCCCTTTGCAAATGGATTGCTCTCAATTTTCAGCTCAGTAATCTAAAAAATGAGATTAAAATAGGATAGAAAAATTATTTAGGATGCAAGATTTTATCTAGCTGTTCAAAAAAATTTTAATTATACAAAAAAGTAAAAAAATACCCACTCTGTGATTTTGATAAGCAGTAACAGCCATAAAAGAAGTCTCGGGAAAGCTGAAAGTTCGTCTGTTCCCAGAATTAAAATCACCATCCTGATTGTGCAACACCAAATGAAAC
The DNA here is from genome assembly GCA_029231635.1 of Ditylenchus weischeri. NCBI lineage: Eukaryota > Metazoa > Nematoda > Chromadorea > Rhabditida > Anguinidae > Ditylenchus > Ditylenchus weischeri. The sequence goes on from JAMRYI010000201.1 coordinate 87,918, forward strand.
CGAGGCATGTAGCGATGCATTGAGTTGACAATAATCTGAATTGTAAAAAAAATAGTTATTGGGTGTAATAAAAGTGGTCTCCTAATAAAGTGTTTTGTCAAGGAAAGCAATGTGCCACCAATCAATCGCTCGTTTGGTGACTTTTACAGCTAGACGATAGGATTTTAGTTAGGCTAAACAAAAGCAGATGTTAAAAAAATGGTAGTGTTTAATATGAGAAAACCTTTTTTAACAGTTCGAGTCAGTATAAAATTTTAATCTGCAGTCAAACCGCGATATAGTGGTTTCCCTCAAAGAGACCTAAATCCAGGTTTAACTGTGCACTCTAGCCCAGCTAAGCCAGCACCCCTTCAAGCTCATTCCCGCCTAGGCTCCCACATTTTTTCGCCTTGATTTTTGAAATGCTTCACTTATTTGATTCGAAAATCTAACTTCAGAAATTGCAAGGATTCTGATGTTGCGGTCGTTATTCAAAATTCTATAATTTCACCATAAAACCCCGCGATTTTTGATAAGGGGCAACATTTTAAGTTATTTTAATAAGCAAAGACAAAGTCTAGGAGGCCACTATATTGGACTGTTTCCACTAAACCTGATTGCCACTATATGGAGCTTGAACTGTTTCCAAGACTTCGAAAATTTCTTACTCAGACAAAATAATACAGGGTGTTTCAAGAAATTCTAACACTTTTAAACGGCCATAACTTTTTTTCTAGGGCGAATTTTAAAATCGTGTTTTTTACATTATATACTAAAAAAATTGTATATTTATTCTGAGTCGATCTGCGTTTACAGAATTTCTTGAATAATAAAATTTTTTGGGTTAAATATTTTTATTTAGAAACCCAAGTCTCAGAGATCAGAATTTGTGATACCATTACCTACATTTCTAGCCAAATTTCAATCCGAAAAAATAAAACTTACATGTCCATTATGGTCCAATTGATTGTTGGTTAGCTTGATTTTGTCAAAAGAGACAATCTGTTTGGTCCAGGACACACCAGAAGCAGGAGAATCAGCATGGCAATAGACTCTACATGGTAGTTCAGACTCGCCTAAACCAAATTTAGTATTTCAAATATATACAAAAATAGTAAAATACCTGGCCCAGCTATCACCCATTTGGACTGATGGAAGGAGTATCTGTAGCGCTTGTTATCCACTAAAACTTACTGTAGTCTTAAAAGGTATTTGGTTAAAAAAATAGCCGACCACACACAAAGTCGACCATCAGCGAGTATTTGAGGGAGGGATCAAGACCAGAGACTGAGATTTGAAGAGGTGGAAACATCCTTCTGCATTAATTTTTATCAAATATTCGGCCCTAGTGCCGAATCCGGCCCATTTTTGTATTAGTCCCCCTGCTGTTGTTTTTTATAATTTTATTGGATTGTGCTTAGGCGCACGGCAGACGAGCTCACATTCAGACATACTCAAAAGTGTTTCCAGAACTAGAAAATAGTAAGAATAGCATTTTTGAGTCCGTCCTAACATAGGTTGGCCTGGCCTGCGCCTAAGCACAATCGAAAAAATGCATGGGGAACAAGGCAAAAATGGACCGGATTCGGCACTACAGCCAAATATTTTGTTATCAGTTAGATATTTAAAAAAATGTTTCACCTTCCACTTTTAGTGACAATCATCTCTGTGCAAAATTCGTCTAAATCAAATCTTTATCAAAATTTTGACTTCCGTTTCAAGTACCAAAATTTTGATGAAAGAAATTAGGGCCGAAAAGTCAGAGTTTTCTGACTTCTTACATGATTTTGGATACCCATTTTGTTAGCAAAACCTTCCATTTTTAACTTTGTGCAAAATGAACGTCTGTCATTTGGCTGTCCCTTTTTAACACGAAATCTTACAAAAAATCGTATTTTTAAAACCTAATTAAAAACCGATACTTACTCTTTGGGTCTCGTGTTTTCTGTGGCATCTCAAAAATCTCGTATTTCTTTGAAATATATTTTTTATGGATTTTTGACTAAAACCTGAGCAAACTGGTATTTCTAAATCTACAAACATATAATTAGCTAAAAAATCACATGCCAGAAGCAAAAACCAATAATGACTTTAGGTCCATTATTTGTTGACTCAACCTTTTTGAATAAAAGAACTTACGAAATCTGCGCCAAAGTGCCAAACCCTCCAGTTGTACTTCGACATTCTCCAATGATAGTTTGTGGGCATGTAGATCTGAAAACATACAATAATATAGAAATATTCAATTTTTCATTTGCGGAATCCCTCAGCGTAAATATCAAAAATCAATAAACATAAGTCTGAGAACCGCCCAGGAATATATTTTTTGGCGATCACCATGTTAACTCTGTGCGCTGAGAGCAAGAAGTTTAACAACAAAAACTGGAATCGCAGGACTACCTGATGGTGTTAAACTTTTTAAAAAAGTTGGCAGATTTACGACTTTTTGATTAAAACAATTGGCACTTTTTACATTTTTGGGCACTTTTTCGTCAAATCTAGGCACTTATCCGTTATGTCCAAAATCATTTAAAGGCACTTTTATGTTATTGATATAGCAATTTCGGCTAGCGTATGTTAGTACGAGCTCAAACATGCTCCTCGAAGATTTTAAAAAGTAAGAAAAACATGTTTGAGTTCATACGCTGGCCTACGTTTGCCTTAGTTGAAAAAGGTGTAAATAAATACTTTCTGAGACTTTTCGGAGTGAATTTTTTTTGGAAAATCATCTTAGGGACCAAGGCACTTTTTCAAGAACTTTTTGTGCATAAAATTATATTTAAATTGAAGTTAACCTTTTGCGATGGTTCACCAGGACTGTTTTATACTACCAACTTATACTAATCAACGGCCATGGTCTTTCAAAAAGCTTTTAAAAAGTGATAGACTAAAAAAAAAGGTTTTCATTGTACAAATTTAGGAAAAGGCGAACTAAAATAGTTGAGCTCTTATCTGTGTGAAAAATATACCTCTAATCACAGAAAAAGCGCAAAATTTGGTTGCGATTGATGGCTTATCCTCAGATTCATAGTCAAGCAGTAACTTTCTCTCGAACCACTTTTCCTTGGCTTATATACCTGGTCTCCTAGCAAATATTCTATGGAAAAATTGCTGCTGAATCTGCTTTTTGACATCTATTACTTCCTAAATATGAGAAAAAAATCTGATTTTAGAAGTACTATAATACCGAAATTGGTCAAGTTCGACACCACCTAGAACCCCATCAGCTCTAACCTCGATTTTGGTAACTCCGTATAACGACCTGCAAAGGGTTGGCCAAATTGGATTGTTATTTAGAAAAGTCGGCGCTAGTCTCAAAAAAAATTTGCAATGCGAAGGTTGTTGCTCCCCAAACCCTCGGTCAATACTCAAAAGTGTTTTCGTGAACTTTTTCGTCAAAAATCGGCAGCTCAAGAAATTTTCCAAAAATTATTGACAGTAGTTATGGGGTAGGGGGTATATGACTTTTAGGGCATAAAATCTTTTGCACCGAGTCGTTATATAGTGAGGGTCGCTATAAGGGGGTATATCGTTATATCGATCGTCAATATATATAATAACTTCAAATTTCACAAAAACCTGAAAAAAGTAGTCAGGCACGAGGTGGACTTGAACCTGATCGATTTCGGCAGCCTTTTAAAACTATCTACTCCTTCAAAAATGACAATTTTCCATCCAAATCAATCAGTAATTTTCCAACTACTAGCACCATACTATGACTGCAGGTCCTAAAGCAATGAGTGTGCACATTGCCATCAAGCTAGATCTGCTGATGGGACTTTTAGAGCCATATAGCACCCACTTCTCGGCTGGATCACATCTGGTGTTACTACCGTAATGCTAAAGGCAATAGTATATACAATCCTCGAGAATAGCCTTTGATTTGCATCACTAATTTCCTTCTGAACTTTGGAACTAATGACTGATGATTATTGCATTCCCATCTCTTCAAATTTATCTAATTTTTGAGGGACAATGGCTGATTATTGGTACATTTGAAACCAAGCATTACTTTTAACATTTCTATCTTTTTAGGTGTTCATATTTTTTATTCAATGAAAAATTTATACTGCTCTTTCTGTTATATAAATTTGTCGCTAGAAATGAGATAGCTGGCAAAATGTGACCAGTTGCTGTCCATATAGCAGGCAGGACTTCGTTTTATCACATAGCTTACAATCAAGTTTTAACACGTTTTTAGACGTTTTAAGCTCTGTTATGTGAAGAAAACGTGTTTTTTGAATTGGGAAAGCGGTTTTTGAAGAAAAACTTTTTTGCCTAAATTTGACCAAAATTTTCATTTTTAGACATTTTGGTCATTTTATCTCCACTAAACGATACGTTTATAACCAAACAACCATCGGATCCTTACAGATTTCGTGCAGTCGAGTCAGATTCAGAGACATAAAGAGCTATAACAACGCAGTGAATTAAATAAAAGCAAAAAGCAAAAACAAGTACAATACTGAAAAAAACACAAAAACTAAAAAAAATGAAAATTTCGGTCAAATTTAGGCAAAAAAAGTTTTTCTTCAAAAACCGTTTTCTCAATTCAAAAAACACGTTTTCTCAATTCAAAAAACACGTTTTCTCAATTCAAAAAACACGTTTTCTTCACATAACAGAGCTTAAAACGTCTAAAGAACGTGTTAAAACTTGATCGTAAGCTATGCGATAAAACGAAGTTTAGCCATATAGTACAGGGTGGGCCATTATAATCTCATGAGTTAGTTTTTGCCATAGATGTTTGAAATCGCGACATTTTAACATGATCTGTTTTTATTCAAAAGCTGAGACTTGCGCCAATTGAATATTACCAAACTTGATAATAACACTTTATTTAAAAGACCAAAAAATTTATTAATAACAAATAACAGCAATTTCAGAAAATTTTCGAATCTAATCGGCGTAATTTTTATTTTAGTGCTTCTTCCGCTCACGGCCAGGCAATACTCGAGTCACCGTTTATAGGTTTTAATAGCCCTGTCAATCAGTGCCCAAATGCATCAAAATATCTATCCGATTTTCGGACCGATTATAGGTTCGAAAATCGGACCGAAATTCGGACCGATTTTTAAATTTTGATTTTTTGCGTTTTCGGAGGTTTTTAGTTTGGCATTTTATTCCGGACACGATTTTACGATTTTTTGATATTTTCAGAAAAATCGGTCAAAAAATCAAATTGATTTTCGGTCCGATTTTAGGTCCTAAAATCGGACTGAAAATCTGTCCGATTAAAAAATCGGATAATAACGACGTAAAAAAGGAAAAAGATAAAGCCCACATTATTCAAAATTTTGTCTTCTAAGAAGCAAATAATCAGGAATGATGTTTGTATCACAATGCTGCAAAAGAGACCGTAGAAACTGGAGGTATTAATAAGGATTCTCCTAAATAGCTTATTAAAAAACTGAACTTCTACGACATTTCTCGCTCAACATTAGGACTGTTTGATGGACTAAGTGATACTTCGAATAAGTGATACTAAGAGATTTGAATTAGTAACATAGGGCTGCCCAAAGAACACAGAACTTTTGTATATGCAAGCCATATGAGAGGGTAGACAGGCGTCTTTTGTTCACATTTTTGAACACTATTTGCATTTTGGAAGTAAATGTTCACTCAGTTTAGACACAAAACAGCTCTCAAAATTCAAAATTTGACTCCAGCTTGTGAAAAGTTAAGAAGAAACAAAGAACAACGTTGCTTGCTCAGTCCACATACTATATCAACATTTTTTCGTTAAAAAGAATGATTTTTTTCCAAAAATGGGGTGTGGGTTTATTAGAACATGTGGGCTTAATGGAGCATGTGGGCCAATTAGAGGAAATACGGTAACTATTTTATTGGATATAATCAGGGCGTCAAGTTGGTGTTAATAGAAAAAATTTGACTACATATAATTTTTTTTATAAAACAAATATGGATTATTATAAACTTACCTCAAATGTATTTCCACCCTCCAATAACTCATCTTTATGTAGACCCATTTCTCAGCTCAGAGAAAGATTTTTTCATAAATTAAACGATTCTTTTTTTAGATTTTGGTTGAGCAGCCATAAATCTTAAAATCGACTTCGAAACTTTTAGACTTTTTAAATTTACTGTAACAACCATTAACTGTAAAAAATATACTGTCAATAAAAATACACATTTTTGCAAAATTTACAGCAAAAACAAAATTTTTAGCCTGACACCGGCGCTGACGCCGGCTTTGTGGCAAATTTTTTTAAAAGGGGGGGGCACCGGTACTGGGGCCTTTTTTCAAAAGAGGTCGGCGCCGAAACAACACTGGTTATTATCAAGTTTGGTACTATTCGATCAACGCAAGTCTCAGCTTTCAAATAAAAAAAGATCTCGTCAAAATGTCGCGATTTCAAACATTTATGGAAAAAAATAACTCATGAGATTAAAATGGTCCACCTTGTACCGTATTATCTCTAATGAGCGCCCCGGGGGCGCTTATTTTTCAACCCTCCGAAAATCGGAAAATTTTGGGTCGATCTCGATATTTTCGGGTGCACAACCAAAATCCAAAAAGTGGAATCGGTAGAGCTCGTGGGAATTAATAAAATGCAAAAAACAGCTCTGCAAAATATTTGCTCTGCCCCGAGATACAGACCCTCAAAGTAGAGGGGGGCGCTTATTAAAGAGGGGGCGCTTATTAGATATAATACGGTATGTTCAGCGATAACCTCCACCGCGCACCTTAAACGGCAATTTCCCTGAATTGGATTATTAAACTCAGCTGATCCATAGCTTTTCTTCCATCGCGCCTTAGCTGGCTGGCTGAGTTAAAACTCAACTGGCTGAGTCGACAAAGCTAGTACAGGGTTTCAAGTCAAAATTAAGGTAAAGAAATGATTCATTCAATTTAGGGATTTGACAATTTTGGGCGAAACATTTAAAAAAAAACTGGGAGACGAGTGAGTAATTTTTTTTGCAAATATTTTTTTGCTAAATGTGGGACAAAAGTATTTTTAAGCTATCTTCATCCGTAAAAAACGATTTTTTAGTTCTTTTTAGACGTTATTGGGCCCTATTCATAAATAATTACCGATTTTTAAACTTACAAGGAAACCGATCAAACTAAACGATTCAATTCGAAAATTCTGATAATGCCATCTTGTAGAACATAGTCGATTTACTATATAGAGTTTAAATATTTTTGGCAAACAGACAGAAAAAATCGAATATGAAAACTCGAGAAAAAGTCAAATTAGACCAAAATTGCCTTGGTCCCTGTGGATTTTCGAAAACATACTTTCTACAGTCAAGTCTTCATATAATTACACCCCAAAAGTTCGATCCCCAGCTGGTTCAGACACTTTTTTTCAACATATCGGCTCAAAGACTGTTTTGGGAGTGGGGTACGAAGGCACATAGAAAGTCACATTGCGACCACATACAGCCTGACAAAGTCCCTAGTTGCCGCACATAGGAAAATTTCCGTATACGTTATATGCGTTGACGACTTTGTCAAGCTGCTTGTAGTTGCGATATGAAACGTGTAAAAATGTTAAACTTACATTTCGCAAGTTACCTGTTTTTCTGAAGTGATTTAGCTGTAGAAACTTTTTTATCTGATTCCTCATAAAATTCTGACTCTGAAAAATTACTAAACGCGTTGAGAAATAAAAAAATGTCTGGAGGTTCAGGCGATATGAAACTAAGTACGCATCATTTGAGCCTTTTTCGATTGTCATTTGCTTAAAATCCCAAAATTGTGGCATTTTCTGACGGTAAAGCAGTGCTGGAAATAGTCGCAATTAATTTCTCGAAATTTTTTGGACCTAGAGGGGATTTGAACCTGTGACATATAGGCGATGCGTATATTATGTATACCCCCTTTAGTATTATAAAAATGCTAATTCAATCATATTTTCAGTAAATGGCCGTCATCGAAAGTCAGCAACAACAGGAGCTAGTCAATGGGGTGGAAGAGGTGCATGGACAGCTGTTTGAAGTGGCTCCTCGCTATATTAACTTGGTAAATTCTTATTTGTTCAAAGAAATTGTGCAGCTAACTGTCATCTACAAATTTGCAGACCTACATCGGAGAAGGAGCTTACGGAATGGTTGTGTGAGTTATTTTCAGTGTTTCTGAGGTAGCTGGTGGCGCCAATTCTCCAACCTTCTCCCTCCTTTTTTTGTTTAGTATTCGACTTCTGTTTTCTGTGTTTTCGATCAAATCAAAAATTATGCCCATAATGGTGGTGTGATTGAGCCGAAAATATAGAATCAGACAGGGTGGTTCAGGTAGAATTGCCGTCACTAGCGGTTCAACAAGGCTGTTCGTATTGTTGGGATACCCTTGTTTGGTTGACTGTTAATGCCCAATACCATCTTCATTTTAGTTCCGCGCAAGACACTATGACTCGTGACCGTGTGGCCATCAAGAAGATATCGCCTTTCGAACATCAGACCTTCTGCCAGCGAACTTTGAGGGAAATAAAGATTTTGTGAGTTTTTTTTTACTGAAAAGAGTAACCACCTGGGAAATAGGTAATTAATTTTCGATAAGTAATCATGATTTTGACTGTTTCGATGTTGTCAACTTAAAGACGCATGACCATTAAAAACGTAGGTAACACAATGTTTACATTTTGTATCTGATGTCTTGTTGGTTCACTCAGATCTATACAGTCGAAATCGTGATTACTTATCGAAAATCCTTCGAAACTTATTTGAAACTATTCAAAACATTATCGAAAGATACCAAGATTTCCCAGGTGGTTACTCCTTTCAATAAAACTACCGTGAATATCAGTCAATTGGTCACCCCTAGATAATTTTTCCTTGAAAAGTTAGCTTAGATAGATCTATTTACCATGGAATTAAATTTCAGGTCTTGATTTAAGCATGAGAATGTGGGTTTAAAGTGGTAGTTGCTAATAACTTTATGGCTTAAGTGTTCCAGATTATCAACATTCAAGCAATCATCAGGGCTCCCAGCGTCCAACAAATGAAAGACATGTAAGTTGCAACATAAAATTTCAGAATCTTGAAATGGTGGGTTGTGTTTATTGGAAGCTGGTGGCTAATTAGAGGAATAACTTCGGTGTATGCAATCATTAATTAATTAATAAACCAGTAATCCAAAAGCCTGGTTTCGTTACCAGCAAAAAATCAGGATAAAATGTTCTTGGGGCCCGTGGGGCCAAAATACTTACTTTTCGAGGTTGCTGTTAAAATATTCTCATTTTTACGCCAGTTTTAATAAAATTTTGCTGCGGCTTGAATGGCCTCAAATAGACTAGAAATTATTAGCAATATACTCAGCGAAAATATTTGGACAACAACCTAATACATGGTCTGATTCCGGCTTTTATAATATTTTTTTCCAGGTACAAGTTGCTGAAGACTCAGCGTCTTTCCAACGATCACATTTGCTACTTCCTCTATCAGATCCTTCGTGGCTTGAAGTACATCCATTCGGCCAATGTCCTACATCGTAGTAATTATCCATCATTTTTGCAAGCTATAATAATTAATTCGGATAATAAATTTTCAGATTTGAACCGATAACCTGCTACTAAATACGACTTGCGATCTTAAAATCTGTGATTTCGGGCTGGCTCGCGTCTCTGATCCTGAACATGACCACACGGGTTTCTTGGCCAAATATGTGGCTACAAGGTATTCTTATCTTAACGTTTGACCTCGTTTGCCATTTTTTTGTGTGCTCTATTTTCAGATGGTACAGAGCTCCAGAGATAATGCTGAATTCCGAGGGATACACCAAGTCTATTGATGTAAGTTGTATTTGCATGTTGTATTTGGATTGACACTGCAATACTGCACTGCACCAAGGGTCATTCAAAAATACTGCACTGCAACATTGCAAAACCCTATTTCCCCAGCACTACCCAAAACCACCCGAAACACTCAAAACCACCCGAAACACCCAAAACTACCCAAAATACCTAACACCTAACATACCCGGAACTATTGGAAACACTCCAAACCACCCCGAAACACTTCAATGCGTTGTGTGTGTAGACCAATAAAGGTAAACTGTGTGTATTCTGTATATTTTCTGACATGCAACTGATTGTGGCTTCGCCTAACCTGTCCGGTTGTTCTTCACTAATTTATGAGACCTTGATTTTGTTAACTGAATGAAAATATTTTTACGAAGTTTATTTCTCTTGTTCGGCTTTAGATAGTTACCGTTTAAAACTCACAGATATAAAATTTGCGATCGGTATACATTCATCTATTTTTCTTGTTAACTCGCATTTATATTCATCAGTCGGATTTGTTATATTGGCTACACTAAACAGGTGTAGCCATAAAAAAAGTTGATGAAATGACCGGTCATTTAATAATCCGGTCAAACGACAGCAAATGACCAAATATCGGTCATTTTATATGACCAAGCATTTTTGTATCATGTGATCAATTTGTCAACCATTTCTTCAAAACTTTTGTTATCAAGGTCAATTAAAAGCATCTTTATTCTACATAACAACTAGGGGGACCCAAACATTGGAGAAAATAGTCCAGTGAGAAAAGAAAAGCACAAATAAATTAAGACCTTTTTTGAGCTTAAAATTTGATTCAGGGTATAGAACGCGCTTCGCGCGTCGGACTGTATCTAGAAAGCTTTGTTCCAAAGCTCTAAATTAAACTGTCAGCTACTTCGCAGCTGACAGTACACACAAAAAATTGACGAAACAAATTTAATTCTAAGCCACCCCTTGACGACCCTTAAATCACCCATAACTACCGAAATTTCGACTATCAGGATGACACCACAAAAAACCGCTGAAATTTTTTTTTTTTATCAAAAATCGTTATACTCTCAAAAATTTTCATATTAGAAAAATTTTTCACAAATTTAATCTTTTTATACGTTTCCTGCATCGTATATCGTCTCATCCGCAGTGTAAACATTGTTATGCGACATATTGTCTGGTACACTATATGAATATCCATATTATGAATATCCACTTTGAGAATGTATTTTTAATAATTCTTGAAAATTTGAGCTCAACCTATTTGAAACGTTCAGTACCAATCACATCCATTTCGTGACATCCAACGAAGTTTGTCATATTCAGTTTAGTCACTTGTCCTTCTTTTGCAAGCAAGAAATTATCAAATATTTCAGGATATATGGACGGTCTTGTCCATGCTCGTCTATCTGATCATCAACCTATACTCGCTATCTTTGGTACCAAGAAGGTAATTCCTGTCTATGCTGCCAATCGTCTCCAACGCTAGGCTATCGTCATGCTGGCTTACGACTTCAAGATAGAATACCAGCACACTACTGCTTTTGGTCAAGCTGATGCTCTCTCCCAACTTATCGCTCAACAATCTCCTGCTGCTGCCGAAGACGAAGCCATAATTGGTGCTCTCGAAATCTATGAAGAAGAAGCCGAAGCTCAACTTCAAGAAACTCTTCGCCATCTTCCTCTACAGTTCAAGGATCTTGTGATGGCTACAAACTCTGATGCTGCTCTGGTTCAAGTCAAGAATCTAGTCTCGACAAATTGGTCAGCTTATAAAGATAAAAAGAGCCATTGTGCCACTCAAAAGAGCCTTAGTGCCACTGAAAAGAACCATTGTGCCACTGAAAAGAGCCTTTGTACCACTCAAAAGAGCCTCGGTGCCACCGAAAAGAGCTATATAGCCAAAACTGTAGATTCCTTCTAGAAACAAAAAGTTCATCTGTATGTGGTCAAGGAATGCCTGCTTTTTGGTGCTCGAGTGGTTGTGCCTGCTAGCTATCAGTCTGCTGTGCTGAAACTTCTGAATGAGGGTCATCCTGGAATTTGCCGAATGAAACAGCTTGCTCGCTCTTATATCTACTGGCCGAATATGTATGAGGCTATCAAATCTCTCGTCCGAAATTGCCATGCTTGCGCTTCCACTGCCAAAATGCCTGTCAAACATCAGCTGCATCCCTGGCCGAAATCTACTAAGCCTTGGCAAAGAATTCATCTGGATTTTGCTGGACCCGTCAAGGGAGTACCTTTTTGATTATCGTGGACAGATTCTAGTGCCCTTTTCCCCGATCACTAAAAGCCAACATATCCCCTTTTTGAAGTCAACCTTTTGAGTTCCTAGTTGTTATTACCCAGCTGCTGTGCATGTATAATGGCACACACACCCCTCCATTTGCCACCTCCCAATTGGAATTAAGCAAAGAGGAAATTGTTTTAGCAAATGTGCGTGTCTGTCCTTTTGCAAATGAAATAATTTAGCAGTTGGAGTGTGGATGCAAGTCTTTTATATTTCTTTGGATACCTGCCTTGTGCTATTCTGTTTGCTCCTATCATCACATGTCTCTGGTGGTGAGTGTGTGTGAGGGGAAATGGAGTCATAGACACACACACACATGTGCCCTCCTCTATTTTTTGCTCGAGAGCAGAGGTTTTACAGGGTGGTCCATGAAAAATTTGGAAATAAGTCAAGAAATAGTCCAGATTTTAGGATAAAGTGGCAATAATTTTACCACTACTTGTCATCTGCATAGAACATCCAGTTATGGTTAAATTTTTGAAATTATATTTTCGCTGCACAACTTTACAACAATATGGTCGAATCACAACTTATGGTCATGGAATTTTTCGCAAAGTTTTCATTTGCAAAGAAAACACCATGTTGAAGCTGTCTTTTGGGGCAACGCGATACCATCTCAATTGTCTTGAACTTAAAATTATTTAAATTACATTTTTTATAAAGTTATTGTCACCAAAAAAAAATTGGAAGATTTTGATTGGAATATCATTTTGAACACAAAGCTTTTTTAGAAAAAATAAATAAAACTTTTTAATCCATAACTATTTATGATCTTTTCAACAATAGAGATTTGCGGAAGTATGGGTTAGTTCTTTCAAACCCCAAATATACAAATTTAAAGATCGAATACAGTCGAACTTCAATCTAACGAGACCCCACAAGTTAGTGGTCTGGCGCTTTTTTATTTTTAAACTTTTTATCGGCTCTAATTAGTAAGCCTAGTCCAAAAAATCACAAGAATTCGGATTTCACCAATCATTTTTCAAGAAGGCTCAAATTGAATTCCGCCCTTTAAAGTCTGAATTTCGCCCTCTAATTATTTTTTTCCCCCTCTAATTCAAATTTTGATCAAAATACTGAATTTCGCCTCCAATTTCTTAATTTCGCCAGCTGGTTATTTGTTTATTATTTTTTTGTACCTGAAGCTATGTTTTTCTTCTTCTGAAAGCAACCTGAAGTCAAATAGGCAAAAAAAGCGAGGACAGTCTCAGATAATTGGGCTGTTTTTAGTAGACTTAGCCAACTTTATAAGGTGATATTTTACCCTGGTATCTAGCTGATATATACACTCTCTATAACTTGTTTTCTTGTTTTCAGGTAACAATCGCAGAGATAAGTAAAAATATTGCAGGAGCGGGTTATGATCTACGTCAAGGATAATCAAAATGTGGTCACTGCAGGATGTGGTCACTGGTTGGCTTAATCTTCATTTATTTATACGCTCTCTGAAGTAGCATCTATTTGTGATTTTCAGGTTCGCTGGTCAGGTAAGTTTGATTTTTCAAACATTTGGCGTCGCAAATGCACACAGCTTGACAATGTAATCACACAGATAGCGTCAAGTCACAATTTTTGTGTTGGTGTGGCTACTATTGACTTTGTCAAGCAGTATGTGGTCGCGAAGTGACTCTCTATGTGCCTTCGTTCTCCATACACATGACTATGGTTGTCAAGGATAGTCTTGTTTCGATGATGGGTTTGTGATGGGTTTTAACAGGCTGTAAAATCTTCATTTTTTTGCATTTCAGACAAATTTTTTGAACTGTAGCTTTTTAATTTTGCCTTTCTGTGTGAAACGGTTCAAAAAAAATTTCTGAAATGCAAAAAATGAAGATTTTACTGCCTATTTAAAAAGTGCTCACAAACCCAGCAATTAGTCGTCGGTTCGAAATAATACTATCCCTGACAATATGTCTAGGGCATTGCATGATAACTGTCGGAGCGCGTCAACTTCTCTAAAAGAGGCTGCCTAGCGAAAGTTACCCTCTTTGACATTCAATTTACTTTTTTAGGTCATCTACACATATCGCCACCTTTTTTGAAATTTGAGCTAACCACCTTGTACATAGGCCTAGCTAAACTGCCTTGGGAGTGGAGTACGAAGGCACATAGAAAGTCACATTGCGACCACATACAGCCTGACAAAGTCCCTAGTTGTCGCACATAGGAAAATTTCCGTATACGTTATATGCGTTGACGACTTTGTCAAGCTGCTTGTAGTTGCGATATGAAACGTGTAAAACTGATAAACTTACGTGACCGGGGAACCTGAATATAACAAATAGAAACGTTGACAAACAGGGTCTTGAGGTTAAGAAAGGTAAATTTTAAATGAAGCCAACCAATGAGCACATACTGCGATTTTCGGACATCCTTGACGTGGTTCTCCACCATGTTGAAGTTTGCTTTTCACTTACCTCCGTAATTGTTACCTGAAAAACAAGAAAACAAGTCATAGATATCAGCTACAGACCAAGGTAAAATAGGCAATATAAAAAGTTGGCTAAGTCTACAAAAAACGGCCCAAGTAACTGAGGCTGTCCTCATCACTTCAGGTTGCTTTCAGAAGAAGAATAACATAACTTCAGAGTAAAAAAATTTATAAACAAATAATTAGCTGGCGAAATTCAGAAATTAGAGAGCGGAATTCAGTATTTTGATCAAAATTTGAATTAGAGGGGGAAAAAGTTAGAGGGCGAAATTCAGACTTTAGAGGGTGCATTTCAGTTACAGCATTTTCAAGAATACCACGACTTTTCTGTAAAGATCCTAACGTCACCCGTATTGTCGAAAAGTTAAAACTTTTAAAAATAATCGGCAAAATCTGAATTCTTGTAATTTTTCGGATTAGATTGACAAATTATAATTAATCGAAAATTTAAAAAATTGAGATAGCAAAGGTGTTGGAGTCTAGGAGGGTCGTTAAATCGAAGTTTAACTGTAATAAAATTAATCAACCTAATTGAATGAACTCGATGCAAAAAAAATATTGACTGTCAAAATAACGGGCAAAGCTTTTTCGTGTCGCAAAAAGTATTTTTGGAGTAGAAAAAGTGTTTGTCCCAAAATAACGTCCATAAAATTATTGAAAGTATGACATAACAATTTTAACTTTATTGATTCCAACTACCGTATTTTCTCTAATAGCTCCCCCGGGGGAGTTATTTTTTGGATGCCCGAAAATCGGAAAAATTTGAGGTCAATCTCGATATTTTTGGGTGAAAATTTTAAGCTATTAGAGGTACAGTCAAACCTCGATATAACGTACCCCCGATATAACGTACCCCTTGATATAACGTACCCCTTGAGACCATTTGGTTGGATTTACTTCAAATAACAATAAGTTCACCCCGGCTATAACGTACCCTTGATATAACGTACCCTCGATATAACGTACCCCTTGCAGATAACACTGACCTTTACGTTACCCTCGATATAACGTACCCTTGAAAAATAGTGTGGTATATTTACCAATTTCATGCAGTTTTTGCTCTTTTTCTGCTTCTGCAATGTTTTCTGCAGTTATTAAATGTTTCCCTTTTAGTTTTGATGAGTACTCCAAAGCCGAAACGTCAAAAGGTTTTTTCTCCGCTAGCCATTGATTGTTGTTCGCGGAATAGTTATTGTTGAGCTTATGAATAAAATCACTTGAATATTTTACAAACCCTTGATATAACGTACACCTGTCATCTATTTGGTTTCTGCCCTCGATATAACGTACTCTCAATATAACGTACCCTCGATATAACGTACCCCTTTACCCGTCCCCCAGAGGGTACGTTATATCGAGGTTTGACTGTAATACGGTATCAACTTTGTTGAGACAATAAAGCTCAAAATTTCCAGAAAGTATTGCAAACTTTTCCGATTTAAGAAGGAAAAGACAATAATAAAGTTAGGAATCAGTGACAATAAAGATGACAAGTACCTATCCACCTAGATGTCTAAAGAGTCGATAGTCGTCCTACACAGTACACATTAGGCGAAAAAACATAAAATTTGCAAAAATTAATAAGATGTTAGGCTTTAGCTAGTTAAAAATTTTTCAAAAAAAATTTCAAACTTTTCAATTTTTCTCATGCCACCCTGTAAATGCAATCCATGAGGCAGACAAAATTCAGCCTGCTCTTTTCTATTCTCAATGACTTTGTGCTTGTTTTTGGCGGCAGCGGTGTCGGCAACTACTACTACTATTAGTAAGCTAGTAGGCCAGCTTTTGCTCTTCTTCTGGCACACCGCTGACTAAATCCGCCTGGCTTACACCTCCTTCTACCACTTTTCCACCTTTTGTCTCATATATCCCCGTTTTGGACCGTCAATTATTTTTGTGTTGGCCTTACACGAATCACATTCACATGCTTTGTTTGCCATATTAATTAACCAAAAGGAGTCCAGACGAAAAGATGCTTTTGTGGCTAGTGTCTGTTTTGTGTGTCTGATTTTGCTCGGGTTTTCTCTGCTCATTTGTTTGTTTTTTTATTCTTTGTTCACTCTGCAGTTTTTTTCTGCTGGCTTCAGAGCCTGAGTGTGAGTCTGAGTCCCTATGGTTTTTCTTGCCTTTTTTCTTTTAATGGTGTGTCTTTTTCGACACCGTGGTTTTTTGGCTTCATTTTTGCTTCTTGTGGTTTTGGTGGGTGATGGATTTTCACACGATATTATAATTTTTTCATTTGTTTTTGTTGCCTTCACTTTTGCTTCTTTTGTGTAAAAGATTGTGTAGAAGATAGAGGATAAGAGAAGTTTATATGGTTGAGGACAGCACATGCTGATTTTCACATTTTATGCAGATATACTGAAATTTTTCCGGTATTTTATCTTGTGTAATGCTTTTGTTTTGACAGTTAGTAATTGCCAAAATTTAAATTTCAAAAGTTATGCATTTTTAAAAATATACAAAAATTTTTATGGATATTATGAGGGATTCTTTCAATGGAGGCGAGGGATCCACTTGGGAGGTCTCTGCGACGTCGTAACTCAGCCAAACTGTGTCGTTTCACAAATTTTTAACGCTTTTTTACCTATTTTCCGGCTACGCTACTGGATAAAATACAGTCGACTCCCTCCATAGTGTACACCCGCCATAGTGTACACCCCCGCCATAGTGCACACCCGGTTCTGATTTGGTTGGCCACCATATAAATTTATAGTAACGAACCCCCCGCCATAGTGCACACCTGGGCTGGAACCAAACCAATAAACGTCTCTCTATAGTGCACACTTTACATATTTTTACGTCAACTTTCAAAAAAGTAAATGTTTTAAAGCGAAACTAGTTTAATTTTTTTATCATTACAACTTTAAAACAACTAACGCATCATTGTTGTTCTATTCATGTACTTTCGCGAGTGCAGTTTTGTCAAACACAAAGTGCTTCTTTTAGCGGGCGCTCGAAAATTAAACTGGAGCAAATAACGCTTAAGTTTTTCCCACCGAATACTACAGCAGAATCGCAGGTGATTTCTTAACATCTTAAAAATTATCAACACGAGTCTCATACGCAACCTACTTTGTCAGCCAGTGGATCAAGGGATCATTCAGAACTTGAAGGTGCATTGTAGGCGCTTTCTCCTTAGTGAACGAGTCGCAGCAATCGACACCAATACTGACTTCAAAATAAATCTTCTCAAGGCGTTGTTTCTCTTTCATCGAGCCTGGAGGTACATGAGACCCGACACGCTTGCAAATTGCTTTCTAAAGGCAGGATTCATCGTGGATGGACAGGTGGAGCTTTATTTATTTTTTGGTTGATAATTTGATAACTTAGATTGGAAGAAATTGCAGAAGCCGTCTCGACAGTCGAAGCGGAATATAACAGTGACTCTGAAGAGGTGATAATTGAGGAGGAAGAGCCGGTACAGTCTGCGGTTACAACTCGAGAAGCCATCGAGGGATTCAAGCTCTTCCAGCGCTACGTGGAAACTAACTTCGCTGATCCTGCCGTGTTAGGAATGTGTGACAAGCTGGATGAACTACTGACGAATGAACGCTTGAAGAAGATGAAGCAGAAAATCTTTTGATTATTTTACGGCTGACAAATGATTGAGTGTTATTGACACTGTTGTTGTTCGAATAAAACTTTGTTTTAGATGGAAAACCCCTCTATAGTGCACACATGGCCGTGTTAAAGCAAAATAGCTCTCCCCATAGTGCACCCCCCGACATAGTGCACCCCCCGCCAAAGTGCACACCTGGCGCCGGTCCCTTGAGTGTGCACTATGGAGGGAGTCGACTGTAATACAGTCTGTCAGCTAATATCGAAAAAAAAATTAGAAAACGCCTTAAGCGGGCATGCTCACCTGTTTCACAATTTGTCCCGCCAATTCAAAAAAAAATTCGAATCATTGAACTTCTATGCAGATTTTTCAGCTTGGTTTCTAACAAAACAAGGCCTAAAATTTAAATTTAGGTATAATTTTGTTGGAAACCAAGTTGAAATACTCGCACAGAAGTTCAATAATTCGGAAAAAAATTTTGAATTGGCGGGAACAAATTTGGGTATCTTATATAGTATTTGGCATGTGTGGGTGGGTGGGTAACGCTTTTTTACTTCGAAGGCCAGAACGGGTCGTAGATAGCGAAATCACTTTTGTCGCTAATACCATCGTGTTCCCATAATGTCAGCTTTCGTTTTAAAAAAACAGGCGAAAAATGAGTTCTAATAGGGGATATACCTATTTTTATGAATGAAGTCATAGCCCTCATTGAAATTTCGAATACTATAGAGGCGCCGATAGGCGCTGTGGTCCCTTGTCTTATATAGTATTTGGCATGGGTGGGTGGGTAACGCTTTTTTACTTCGAAGGCCAGAACGGGTCGTAGATAGCGAAATCACTTTTGTCGCTAATACCATCGTGTTCCCCATAATGTCAGCTTTCGTTTTAAAAAAAACAGGCGAAAAAATGAGTTCTAATAGGGGATATACCTATTTTTATGAATGAAGTCATAGCCCCTCATTGAAATTTCGAAATACTATAGAGGCGCCGATAGGCGCCTGTGGTCCCTTGTAATTGTAGTATTCCGAACCCTCCCAAAATCTCTCTAAATGAAGTTTTTTCAACGATTTAACCATTTTAATTCACGAAGAGGCATTTTTATGCGGGAGTAACACATTTTTTTAAATATTTTTATACCAAAATTTGACTTTTTGCCTTAGGGGACCAAGGCACACCCCCCGAAAAGGGTACGTGGATAGCTTTAAAACTAAACCCAAAAAACGACGAAAAAAATGACTGGGGCCTACCGCATAAAATAACTATGGTATGCATACATTTTTTATGTATCCAGAGTCACTTTCGAGTGATTTGTGTCTGAGGTATGTGGGTGTGCGCATCTCAACCCCAAGCCTTCTTCGGGGGCGCAAGGGGCTTGAGAGTTAGAGATGCGCGCACTCACTTACCTTAAACGAGAGCAAGACTCTTCATCAAAAATGCATAAGAGACTCTTTTTGCCTAGCTCCAGTGACCCAAAACGGTGTAGGATACCCTTATATATGGTATTTCTATCTTTTTCGGGTATCCGGATACCCTCCAGGTTGGTTTACCATGGTCCCCCAAGGCAAAAAGTCGAATTTTGGTCGAAATTTCTTTTTCTTTCTTTTTAACCCCTCCCCCACGCACAAAAACATCTTTTACGTATGTTAGAGCAGCTAAATCGTCGAAAGAACATCATTTAGAAACATTTTGTGAGAGTTAGGAATACTCCAATTTTTCAAAATTTTGTAAGAGGTGAGAATGTCCCTTTAACACTTCGTATATCGACCTGGCATCTCAATTATGAGATTGCCATTAGATTTATGGTGTCTCACTATAAAAAACTATGAAAAAACTACTTAGGCTACTATGTAAGGTGCGGTACGGGCCTTTTTTGGTCGGCCAGATAACTTTTTCAAAAATTGAAAATGACCACGCGTGTTTCTTTCTCACCATGCATAGGTAGGGCTGTTGTCCCCAGCCACATAATCAAACAAAAATATGTAGTGGAATTTAACAAAAAAGTTATAAACCTTACAGAAATTCTAAAATCCATGAAACTTTCATAATTTTTTACCGAAAAGTTCAATGAAAAGTTTAAGTTAGTTTTCGAAAGCATCAACAAATATTTTTTGGCGTTTTGAATTCTGATTTTTTGCATGAAATTGGCATTTTCCATCATTTCACGCCAATTTCGCACTTTCGCATCTACTTTCCATGTTTTATGGTTGTGCGTGATCTCTTAATACTCGGAAGTTCCGAGTCGTAACCCCGAGCGGCGGTCAATGCCTCATTGGACTCAGAATTTCCCGTAGATCATTTTTCAATTATATATGTACAGTAGTTTGGACGGGTCAAGTGACCCAAGAGCCGGTTTGAAATAGACGACCATTGCGAGGAAAGTGAATAATCTCCCAGAGCCAGGCATCACTTTTCTGCAGACCAATGAACAATGAACTTTATATGCGCATAGCCTAGGTCGCAGGTTCGACTAGTATTGGGTGCAAACCTTATTTTTATCTCATTTTATCTCATGGGCTTTCATTTGAGCTGTCATAAAGAAAAAAAAACAAGCTCGAGTCATGCTAAAAATTCGAAAAACATTCAACAATGCCCAATTCCCTGCCATTTTAACCAGGGCTGCCACAGAAGTCTTCAGTATTATGTTTGGAACTGATGTTTTTTTGCAATTTTAATTTACGTGATTGTTTACAACCTTATACTCAAATGTAGCGTAGTTCCTAGCGTAATTTTCAGTAAACGGTTGTAAATGATTATGTAAATTAAAATTGCAAAAAACGTCAGTTCCAAAATAATACCGAAATCCTACCCCTCAAAAGTACTGTTTTCGTCCCTGGTCATACCTTCGCAAGTTACCTGTTTTTCTGAAGTGATTTAGCTGTAGAAACTTTTTTATCTGATTCCTCATAAAATTCTGACTCTGAAAAATTACTAAACCCTTTGAGAAATAAAAAAATGTCTGGAGGTTCAGGCGATATGAAACTAAGTACGCATTATTTGAGCCTTTTTCGATTGTCATTTTCTGACAAAGTCCCTAGTTGCCGCACATAGGAAAATTTCCGTATACGTTTATGCGTTGACGACTTTGTCAAGCTGCTTGTAGTTGCGATATGAAACGTGTAAAAATGTTAAACTTACATTTCGCAAGTTACCTGTTTTTCTGAAGTGATTTAGCTGTAGAAACTTTTTTATCTGATTCCTCATAAAATTCTGACTCTGAAAAATTACTAAACCCGTTGAGAAATAAAAAAATGTCTGGAGGTTCAGGCGACGTGAAACTAAGTACGCATCATTTGAGCCTTTTTCGATTGTCATTTGCTTAAAATCCCAAAATTGTGGCATTTTCTGACGGTAAAGCAGTGCTGGAAATAGTCGCAATTAATTTCTCGAAATTTTTTGGACCTAGAGGGGATTTGAACCTGTGACATATAGGCGATGCGTATATTATGTATACCCCCTTTAGTATTATAAAAATGCTAATTCAATTATTTTCAGTAAATGGCCGTCATCGAAAGTCAGCAACAACAGGAGCTAGTCAATGGGGTGGAAGAGGTGCATGGACAGCTGTTTGAAGTGGCTCCTCGCTATATTAACTTGGTAAATTCTTATTTGTTCAAAGAAATTGTGCAGCTAACTGTCATCTACAAATTTGCAGACCTACATCGGAGAAGGAGCTTACGGAATGGTTGTGTGAGTTATTTTCAGTGTTTCTGAGGTAGCTGGTGGCGCCAATTCTCCAACCTTCTCCCTCCTTTTTTTGTTTGGTATTCGACTTCTGTTTTCTGTGTTTTCGATCAAATCAAAAATTATGCCCATAATGGTGGTGTGATTGAGCCGAAAATATAGAATCAGACAGGGTGGTTCAGGTAGAAATGCCGTCACTAGCGGTTCAACAAGCCTGTTCGTGTTGTTGGGATACCCTTGTTTGGTTGACTGTTAATGCCCAATACCATCTTCATTTTAGTTCCGCGCAAGACACTATGACTCGTGACCGTGTGGCCATCAAGAAGATATCGCCTTTCGAACATCAGACCTTCTGCCAGCGAACTTTGAGGGAAATAAAGATTTTGTGAGTTTTTTTTTACTGAAAGGAGTAACCACCTGGGAAATAGGTAATTAATTTTCGATAAGTAATCATTATTTTGACTGTTTCGATATTGTCAACTTGTCAAAGACGCATGACCATTAAAAACGTAGGTAACACCAATGTTTACATTTTGTATCTGATGTCTTGTTGGTTCACTCAGATCTATACAGTCGAATACATAAAACCATCGTGAATATCAGTCAATTGGACCACCCCCTAGATAATTTTTCCTTGAAAAGTTAGATTGCAAACTAGTTAACATGGAATTAAATTTCAGGTCTCGATTTAAGCATGAAAACGTGGGTTTTAAGTTGCAGTTGTTAATAACTTTATGGCTTAAGTGTTCCAGATTATCAACATTCAAGCAATCATCAGAGCTCCCAGCGTCCAACAAATGAAAGACATGTAAGTTTTTAATTTCTTTGAGATGGCGGTTTTAATATTTTCTTACTTCAGATATATCGTCCAGTGCTTGATGGAAACAGATCTGTAAGCATTTGCCTTGTTAAAGTGTAGAGAAAACGTCGCAGCGCTGGAAATTTTTTCAATAGTGTTTGGACTACCTCATAGATTTTTAACACGTCAAAAAACAAATTGGGTCATTAAAGACCAGGGACAAACTATTAAACCAGAAGAAGCTGACTTTGTCATAAGTTCTACAGTACGTCCACTAATAGCACTATGGTGGCCTATTTCTCCATCCATTAAAAGTGGAAAAGCGGAACTGCTAGAGCTGGTTAGAGTTAAGAAAACGCGAAAATGCAGGGCATGGCAGTATCTGATCAGATCTGATTAGAGATGATGACCGGACGGGACAATTCCGTCCCATCCCGTTAATGTTAGAGAATCGTCCCGTCCCGGAATCCCGCCCGGAAATTTTTTGGCACCTGTCCCGCCCCGGTGTCCCGTCCCGAAAAAAATATTTAAATTCCGTCTCGTCCCGTCCCGAAAAAATTCAATTTTTCAACAACTACCTTCAACTTGTAATTACAGTCAACCCTCGATATAACGGACCCTCGGTATAACGTCCCTCCACAAAAATATTACTACTTCCACATACAGGTCGTCAATATTACTCGGACGTCGTCTTGCCCATCTACTACAAGGAGATCAAGAAGTGGGTGAAGGAGCACTCGATCATGTACTTGTCGTTCACGTCCGACATCTGGAGCGGCCCAACCGAGAGCTTCATCAGGTTTAACACTTAGCTTCAAATGATCGCGACCCATTTTTCGATTTTACTGAAATTATTTTAGTCTAACGGCTCACGGGATCACGGGATTGTGGAAGAGGATGAAGTTCACGTTGTCCGTCCAGCCTTTTCCAAGGTATCACGCTGCTGACGCTATATCAAAGATGGTCCAACAAAAGCTGGAAGAATGGGATATTCACCGTGACCGAGTCCATGAAATTCCCGATCGGAAATTTTTATGACTGTCCCGAAAATCTTCCCTGTCCCGGGGTCCCGTCCCGATATAACTTTTTGACCTGTCCAGTCCCGCGTCCCGTCCCGAAATATTAAATTTGAATTCTGACCCGTCCCGTCTCGAAAAGGTCAAGCCATCATCTCTAGATCTGATGATCTCGATTTAACCGCCAATATTCTTGCAACATAAAATTTCAGGCTCTTGAAATGGTGGGTTGGTTAAACCAGTGATCCAAAAGCCTGGTTTCGTTACCAGCAATAAATCAGGATAAAATGTTCTTGGGGCCCGTGGGACTGAAATACTGACTTTTCGGGGTTGTTGTTAAAATATTCTCATTTTTACGCCAGTTTTAATAAAATTTTGCTGCGGAGGATGAATGGCCTCAAATAGACTAGAAATTATTAGAAATATACTCGGCGAAAATATCTGGACAACAACCTAATACATGGTCTGATTCCGGCTTTTATAATTTTTTTCCAGGTACAAGTTGCTGAAGACTCAGCGCCTTTCCAACGATCACATTTGCTACTTCCTCTATCAGATCCTTCGTGGCTTGAAGTACATCCATTCGGCCAATGTCCTACATCGTGGTAATTATCCATCATTTTTGCAAGTTATAATAATTAATTCGGATAATAAATTTTCAGATTTGAAGCCGAGCAACCTGCTACTAAATACGACTTGCGATCTTAAAATCTGTGATTTCGGGCTGGCTCGCGTCTCTGATCCTGAACATGACCACACGGGTTTCTTAACAGAATATGTGGCTACAAGGCATTCTTATCTTAACGTTTGACCTCGTTTGCCATTTTTATGTGCTCTATTTTCAGATGGTACAGGGCTCCAGAGATCATGCTGAATTCCAAGGGATACACCAAGTCTATTGATGTAAGTTGTATGTTGTATTTGCATGCTGTATTTGGATGGTACTGCTCCTAAAGACTCTAGGTAGACCGTCAAAATTACGGTCACATGGGCACATGCCTGGTTTAGTCTTTTTTGTTTGGATTGCCATATATTTTTAACCATGTAATGTCATAGTTTTATTAGGAATTTTTCGAACTGCCTTTTTCGGTAAAGGGATGCTAGGCAAAATTTATGCATACCGTATAACCTCTTTTAATCCCCCCGGGGGGATTATTTTTCAACCCTCCCAAAATCGGAAAAATTTTGGGTCGATCTCAAGATTTTCGGGTGAAAATCCAAAATCGAAAAAGCGGAACCGGTAGAGCTCATGGCAGTTAAGAAAACGCAAAAAACAGATTTGTAAAATATTTAGTTTAGGCTGAGATATAGGTCTATAAAGTCAGGGGCGGATTATTAGAGGGGGGGGGGTGATTAATAGAGGTTATACGGTAACTTGTTTTAACGTTTAAAAACGACAGGGAGGGACCAGAGCAGTTTTTTTTCGATTGTGTCCGGATCAACCCAAACCACTAAAACCCACCCAAAACACTACAAACCACACAAAACCACCCGAAACACCCAAAACTACCCAAAACACCCTAACCCACCGAAAAATACCTAACATGTTTTTCGTGGGTTTGGGTAGTTTTGGGTGGTTTTGGGTGTTTTTCTGTGCTTTGGGTGGTTTTTCGGGTGTTTGGGGTGGTTCGGGCACCATCAAAAATTTGACACAAATTTATTTCACCAAAAATTTGTGGTTTTTGAACTTTTGACCAAATTTAAGCATTTGTATAAATTTGTAGCCTAACGTACACGCACCCCTTTTTCCTGTTTCAGTTGACTGAGTTCTACGGTTGATAGGTGCTGAATTTTCAGGTCTGGTCCGTGGGATGCATACTCGCTGAAATGCTCAATAACAGGCCTCTATTTCCAGGAAAACACTACTTAGGTTGGTCTAGTTAATCGGTTACTTTACTATTTCTGTTTAGACCAGTTGAACTTGATTCTCGCAGTCGTTGGGTAACAGCCAACAATTTTTCGTAGAATGTTCGTAAATAATTATCACGCAACCTTTCAGCACGCCATCACAAGAAGATTTGCAGTGCATAATCAATGACAAGGTTTGTGTGTGTGATGTGCGACAATAAATGTGTAGTTTTCTCCTAGGCTCGCTCCTACCTGCTCTCGCTCCCTGTCAAAGTCAAACAACCGTGGACTCGTCTCTACCCTAATGCAGACAATAGAGCGGTAATTTTATTTCGCTTTTTAATTTTTGAATTTTTTTATTATTGCCATCACAAAGCCTAAGTAAAGAATTCTTGAAAAGTCGTGCGATTTATAAAAATTCCTGATAAAAAAGAACAGTGTGCTATATAAATTGTGGCCATTTTCATTCATAATTCTTTTCTAATCCGAATGGCAAAATTCTGTAACGAAGGTACGCTCAGAAACACTTGACAATATACTTGATACAATTAATATATTTGATAAGCAATACCATAAACACAGTTTGTTGTGGTACCTGTGGTTTGGGTCCTGTGGATGAGCGAGGTCCAAACCTCATGGAAAACTAAATCTTTTGCTAACTCAGAATTAACGAATCTTTCGAGTCGTTTTATATTTTTCATTCTAATACAATGAACTTTTTAGCTTGATTTGCTGGACAAGATGCTGACTTTCAATCCAAATAAGAGGATTGGAATCGAAGAAGCATTGGCCCATCCTTATCTAGAACAGGTAATTATTTTGTGAACTTGCTTAGGATAATAGGAAAATACTACTTTGGAAGTTTCATTGATAAAAAGTCTCGTCAATAGCAAAAAAATTGCCTGCTGTTCAGCTTTTCTAGAGTAATTATGAATTTATTAATTTTTATGGGTCGTCAGAGTTAAAATTTTCAAGTCATTGTGTTTTTAGCCACTGTTTTTTAAATTTTACTAGACTCACTGATCCTTTGACCCTCTTATCAAAGGTTAACTCTCTGTGGGCTCTACACATATTCTTCAACTACCAATTCTTCAACCGGACTAATTATCAACCGCACAGGGGTTAACTTTCTGAGGTTTTTGTCCATCTTTTTTGTTCGATTTCAAGCAAGTTATAAGTCATTCGATAGCTAACATTCAGGACTAACTTCTTGCAAGCTTTAGGCAGCGCATTTCAACTTTTTGAATACATGGGCCGTGAAAATGGGCCCGAAAAACACGATTTTCACAGTCTTTCGTGGCCCGTCTAGGCAAAAAGTTGAAATCCACGACCCGAAGCTTCCAAAAAAATCATTTCAGAATTTTAGCTTTTGAATGACATAATTGACGTCGAACGAAAAAATGGACGAAAACTTCAAAAAGTAAAACACAGTGCGGTTGAAGAGTAGCCCGGTTGAAGAATTGGTAGTTGAAGAATATGTGTAGAGCCCTCTCTGTGGGATTATTATGTCTGAAATTTCCTCTTATACTGTGCCTTATTTAGTACTACGATCCTAATGACGAGCCGATCTGCGAAGAGCCTTTCACCTACGAGATGGAGTTTGACGATTTGCCTCGAGGTAATTATTTTTTATTGGATCTGGAAAAAATTGACCATGGTTTTTGGTTTCAGAAAAGCTGAAGGAACTTATCTTCCAAGAGACAGAGAATTTCTTTCATACGCATGACCACGCGACAGCCTCATCATTAGACAACCAATGAAAAGTTATCTCGTACAGTTTTATTTTATGCGTTGTGTGTGTAGACCAATAAAGGTAAACTGTGTGTATTCTGTATATTTTCTGACATTCAACTGATTGTGACTTCGCCTAACCTGTCCGGTTGTTCTTCACTAATTTATGAGACCTTGGTTTTGTTAACTGAATGAAAATATTTTTACGAAGTTTATTTCTCTTGTTCGGCTTTAGACAGTTACCGTTTAAAACTCACAGATATAAAATTTGCGATCGGTATACATTCATCTCTTTTTCTTGTTAACTCGCATTTATATTCATCAGTCGGATTTGTTATATTGGCTACACTACACAGGTGTAGCCATAAAAACAGGCTTAGCTTGTCAATACATGGTTATTTCACCGTTTACACAGACGTTTGTAT
Source organism: Ditylenchus weischeri (assembly GCA_029231635.1). Classification (NCBI taxonomy): domain Eukaryota; kingdom Metazoa; phylum Nematoda; class Chromadorea; order Rhabditida; family Anguinidae; genus Ditylenchus; species Ditylenchus weischeri. The sequence goes on from JAMRYI010000201.1 coordinate 115,423, forward strand.
TCTAATTCACAACTGCCTTCATCGAAATTAGAGACACATTGCCAATTTTATTTTGCCTGACTACATGTTTTTGAAGACATTCATTCTTTGGCAAGTTTAAATCTAGCGCGTAACATCATTCATTGGGTAGCGGACAAATGGCGCCCGAGTCTTTTCGCACCCTAGGACAATTGGCGCCCGCCCTTTTCGCGCCGCCCATTTCGCGCCCTAGGACAATTGGCGCCCGCCCTTTTCGCGCCCGCCCATTTCGCGCCCTGGGACAAATGACGACCGACCCAAAAGGCGCCTGATTAGGAGGTCTGAAACGTGATTTTTTGCATTCGACTTCTCAAATTCATTTGGTATATAACGTCAAAAACACGATTTTTGCTTCGTCGTTCTGTGGTTTGGACCTTGCCCATTCAGTGTCCATCCACAGACCAGGACCAAAACCACAAGTGGACCAAGCAAAATTCGTGTTTTTGACGTTATATACCAAATGAATTTGGGGAGCGAGAGAAGTCGAATGCAAAAAACCATTTTTCGAGATCGCGTCAGAACAAAAAGTTATGACAATTTGAAATCGGCCGAATTTCTTGCCGCACCCTGTACTTTCACCTAAATCCAAATTTTGGATGCTAAAGGTGGTTAAGCCATTCAGGGGAGGTACCAGGTGGTTCTCGATAAACGATATCCCGATAAAAACAAGGTTATGACTATTATTAAAAAAAACTTCGGGCGAGTGCAATTTGTCCAAGGGCGCAAAATGAGAAACATAGAAAAAAATTCACACCGAATAAACGACCACTTGATTTGGTTGGTGCATCGATCTTCCAGCAGAATTGAAATGAGAACACAGGAGAAGCTTTTAAATGATAGGAGTTCTTTCCAAGACAAAAAATCGGGCGCGAAAAGGGCGGGCGCCATTTGTCCTAGGGCGCGAAAAGGGCGGGCGTCATTTGTCCTAGGGCGCGAAAAGACTCGGGCGCGAAAAGGGCGAACCCCTCATTCATTTACCGAAAATCGGAAATTTTCTGTCAATCTTCTTAAAAGCTGAGATGACCACTTCAGATTTAATTTTTTTTCGCGGTTAAAGTTCAATCACAATAATAAAAAAAGATTTGAAATGTATTTTCTAGAAGGCAGCCGTCATCAACATGGACGATGATTCACAGTTCTGACCCGATTTTTTCGGTGTGAAAAATTCCGCTTGGGTAACAGGGTTTTCTTGCAAGAAGAACCCTTGTTGGTTTTGGGTCCTGGTGAAAACCGGACTGGACAAAATAACTCCCCTGTCATCATCTCAAGCAGGATCTTTATCTAAGCAGAATGCCATTTGAAAAGATGTCGAATGCCAAAATTATACTTTATAAATATCCACCTTGAGAATGTATCTTTTTAATAATTCTTGAAAATTTGAGCTCAGACGCTATGGAAAAAACGTTCAGTACTCCAGTCACTTCCATTTCGTGCCATCCAACGAAGTTTCATGTTATTGCACTTGGTTAGTCCACTTGTCGTTTTTTGCATTTGCAAGAAACTAGTCAATATATTTCAGGATATATGGATGGTCTTGTCCGATGCTGCGTCTTCGATGTGACCAAGAAGAAATTGCAATCTGTGTGGTCGAGCAGGTCAGTTGTTATCACCTCCTAGACATTAGACGTGTTATAAGTGATGGCAAGACTGTGCATGCGCCAGCCTGAAACCGGCTCGTCTCTGCCAGAGCATGTGGGCATGTATCTGTTGCGTTGATTAGATTTGGTCATTCTGACTCAGATTTTATTTATGAGAAGTTTAGGTTGCTACCTAATCTATGTTCCTGCCAAAATATTGTTCAGATTATTTTGGGAGAATGTGATACATTCTACATCTTGAATTACACTTGAATGTTTCAGATTCAAGAGATCAATAAGAGCACTGGAATTTTCGGAAGATGGTCATTTCTTATATGTGGTGTGGTATGTGAATACACAACTTTTCTAATTCCTCATTTGTCTATTTAGTGCCAACCGAGCGGCTTGTGTCTATGATGTGGAGACTGGAAAACGGCTGAGATGTATTCGCAAAGCTCATGATGACAAGCCCACCAAGATCTGTGTCCTGCCCAATGCTGATGTTGTGACTGGTGCTGAAAATGGAGAGGTCGTTTTTTGAACATTATTCTTCGCTGGAATTTTTGAAGTATCTAAGTTATTTCAGATACGCATGTGGGACTTCCGAAAGGATGAGCCAATTGTTGCCACACTCAAGGATCAGGATGACATTGTAAACGCTTTCGGGATGTACAAAAACTCCATCATAGCTGGTAAACCTTTTTCATTAGTTTAAACGATTTTCGGAATTCATAAACCCTTGTCTACATTTGATGGCTTAAAATAAGTAGAAAACACGAAAAATTATTACGAAGACTATTTCCGAAAAAAAAATTTGACACATACTATGATGATACACATTCTTGTAGTTGAAAATAGAGGGTACCACGATATCCATAAAATGTATTCTACCATGTAATTTTCAGCTTCTGGAGACTGCACTGTGGCCACCTACGATTACCGCCAGAAAAGGCTTCGTCTGAGATCCGAGAAGATGCACAGTGAGCTGCTCTCCATTGCTGTAGGCGACAAGTATACCAATTCCTTATCAACTGGAAACTAGTAATAAAGATTATTTTAGATTTACCTATGTGGGCGGAGCAGATGGACATATCGAAATTTTCAACAGTGGTGAATATGGCAATATACTGGAACGACTAGAGTAAGTGGACTTTGTGTGATCTACGTCTTATCTCCTGCTTAAAACCTGTAGACCTTGACTGTTTAGGACTCCTTTCCCGATGGGCGTTGACTCAATGGTTATGCTGCGACCGCAATTGCTCTTGAGCGGCAGTTCTATGGGAGATGAAATGAGGTAAGTTTTTTTTTTTCTTTTACGTCCAAATATTTTGCTGCTGTGCAACTTTAGCGGAATTTATTCTAAAATTCCACTTAAAAATCGACCGTCCATTTTTTGAGAACTATCTTCAGGTTCTTCCATCTGAGTCCGAATAAACAATTGCATTCTTTGGAGCAGTTCGGTGGCGTCGATGTCCTCGCCAAGACAAAGGTCAATTCACGTTTTAGTTTAATCTAAAGGTGAATAACAAGAATTTAGGATGACTCTTTCCTCCTCAGCGTCAGTTGCGACTCATCATCTCTCAGGTAAAACAGTTTTGTATATAATCAATAACCTAATATGGATTTTAGAATCCGACCACTTCCTGAACTGATCGAAAAGATACCCATGCTGAAGGCACAAGGTCGGTGTTTTTTATTTACTCCTTCCCGAGACAACTAATCCTTAGTAAATCTACCCCGTCTTTAACCGTTTAAATGGGGGTGGAATACTGGATAATAAGTAAGCCATACATTTTTAAGCTATTTCATGAAGGTAACTTGACTACTCCGGGTAGGATGTCTTGCGATGGATTTAGTCGGTCCGTAGAAATATAAATTTTAATTACTCCTTTCAGATGTCCACCAACTGAAGAAAAGGAGCAAAGCAACCCCAACAATGAGTCTACAATTCATGATTTTTACAAGGGTACGAATTCAGTCCTCATTAGCGATTAATTTCACTTGTTTTTATTCACAGATTTACTGCAAGACGATGAAACCAAATCGGATGATTCAGAAGAAAGCGATGAGGATGAGGGCGATGATGAAGAAGACACCGGTAGCGAGCAGGGCTGCACCAGCGAAGAAGACCAAGAAAGGGAGGGAGAATCCGAAGGAGAATAAATTTACCACAGAATATTGTTGTTAAAGAAGTCTGTAGCCGTTAAATTATTCATATTGGTTGGTTGTGCCGTAAAATTTGCAATAAAGAGTAGTTGATTTTCATAACCGTGTGTGATGCTTTTTGTAGCCGTTCTTGGACGCTTGAAAATTATGTATGTTTGATTTAATCACTTCCAAATACGTCTTGAATGAAGTTTGGCCGTCCATCCGGATAAGATGGGCACAAATAGACTTTTATTTTGACGGTAGCGAAGAAATGTCTTTCGAGGGACATGGTCACCTGTTCAAAATTTTTACCCGCCATTTAAAATATTTTACTAATCATTGAACTTTTGTAGGGATTTTCTAACCTGGTTTCTAACAAAACAAGGCCTAGAATTTTATTTTAGGTACAGTTTTGTTAGAAACCATGTTGAAAAATTCGTACAGAAAATCAGTGATTAGGGAAAAAATATGAATTGGCGGGGACAAAATTTGAACAGGTGACCATGCCCCTTTCAATAAGGCTTCGAATCCAGGCTTTCGCTCAAAACTTTGATTGAGGCGGACGTGTTTGTAAATACAATCGAACCTCGATATGAAGATACCCTCAAGGGACAGGTTTAAGGGCGTCGTTATATCGAGGTTTGACTGTAACGGGTTGTGTGAAAAGGGTTGTGTACTTGAGGCCAGGGATGTGCATATACGGCCTATCATAAGAAAAATAGGCCGTTTTTAGGACTTTTTGACGTCCTATTTTAGGCCGTATAGTCCTATTTCAGGATACGGCCTATTTAGGCCGTATTTTTATTTTAGTAAACGGCCTATTTTAGGTCTATTGAGTTATCTACGCTATTTAGTTGATTTGAAGCAACACCCTGCTTTTTGCCCTGCATAAAATTTTTTTGTACACAACGCTTGCGTAAAATAAGCACTGAAAAATTAATGGTTTTTTAAACGACCATGCTCGCGGTGGTCTGGTGGGGTAAAATATCAACTCGCGAAGGATTTAACTCGCGGAGGGTTCAACTCGCGAAGGTTTTTTAAATTCCGTTCTTATAGGTGTAAGCAGAAAGAATGTGGGCGATTATACTGGATCACCCTGTGTGTAGATGCATAGGCGTATCTAGGATTTTCTGAAATCCACCTTCCCGACCCCCTAGGTATGCCTATGTGTAGATGTGAAATAAGTAAAAGAAATAAGGTCTTAAACCCCTGATGATTTATTGGACTGTCGGTTTATCTAGATTTGACTGTAGTCCTGCCAAGGATGACAAAGCAAATATGTTGGAAAGATTATCGGAAAGATTATGTGTATTATCGATCTATTGTTCCTTGGTTCCATTCGCTTTCCTTGTCAGCAAGCTTTGATTCTTTGCCGCCAACTTCTGTTATCTCATTGATCTGTTTATTTTTTTACTTAGACTTATACATATATATATTTTTACTTAGGCCCGTAGGCTTAGGTCCAGGGCCTGGCCATTACAAAAATAACTCTGGGATAACTTTTTTTGAAAATATTGGTTTTAGGTATCCCTCAAAATTATTGGGGGGGAGATGTAAGTGAAGCCGGTATATACCGCAGTAGCTTTTTTGAAGGGGTATATGGCAGTAACGTCTGGAACTCTAATATTGCCAAATCCTTCCTTACTAAAAGAGAGTTGTCTGTCTGTCATTTTTTGTGTCTCAAAATTGTTTTTTGAATGACTGAAATTGGTCAAATTTGTCTCAACATGAGAATTAGAGATGCAGATCGGGGACCGAGCGAGACCTCGGCCGAGATTTTTAGGGCAAAATTTTGACCGAGACCGAGATTTTTGGGAGTGACCGAGCGAGATATCGGCCAAAAAACCGAGATTCGCAGAAGCTCAAGATATCTACAGAAAACTAATTTTATTGATCAGTATGCAATATTACTGCAAATCACAACAAGCATGTTCAATAACAGTAATTGATGATAGGCAAAGCTTTATTCAGAAATATGAGTATTTCGGCTTTCTCTGGACTAAGATTGCTCCTTCTATAGTTGTACACATCTCGGGCTGCAGAGAATATTTGCTCACTTGGTTGGCTTGTTGCTGGGGCTGATAGATAACGACGCGCAAGTTTAGCAAGTGTTGGATACATTTTTTCATTGGCCTAAGTGAAATCAAGCTAGGATTATTCAAAAACATCTTCATATAAAAGCAATACCTTCCAAAATAGCAGCGGATCCTCTTCTGGGCCGATGCATTTCATCTTATTGTAAGCCTGCAGTTCATTCCTTGCTGAGTCAACTGGAAGCGATTGTTGACCAAAATCGTCCTCCAACGAATAGCTATGTCGACCAAAGAAGGATTGAGTACGCTTGGGCAAGGGCGAAAGAACATCTCAAAAATTTGAGTTCAACTAAACTTTTATTCAGTTACTGCAAAAAATTTTCTTACCAACTTCTTCCACAACGAGTGTTTCCGGTTGTTGTTGTCCACATTCATCATTTATCCATGATACAACCTCGTCTTGAAACTCATTCTTCCTGGAGCAAATCCTGTCTTTGATGCGTGGATCAAGAAACATTGACATTCCGTGAATCCTAAATTGATTTAATTACGAGAAGATAGAAAACCGAATTTTAATATTCTCACTTTTGATATTCCACATTAAATTTTTCTCCAAGTAAGCCAAGAAGACTGGCTCGAATTTGCTGCAAATCTGGGTAGCTAATGTCGTAGATATCTCTAGTCAAAGCTCTTGCGATCGGAAACTGGATTGAAAGCGGCTCATCAGCTCTGCACATTTGCCTTGATGCTGATTCTAGAGGATTCAACAGCGACACCAGATGCTTGACAGTCGACCACTCCACCGGATTAAGGTTCAGTTCCATATTATCCCACCGCATCAAGTACATTTCAATGGCTTTTTGCTGTTCTTCGAGTGATTGGCACATGTAGTAGGAAGAATTCCAACGCGTAGGTTCATCCTACAAAAATTAGATAAAAAGGTGTCAGATTTCTATGGTATTATTGCCTGTTTCAAATTATGGTGCGGAAGATCGAGTGTGCTTTGCTCAACATTCAGTCGATTACGAGCCAATAAAGAATGCTTGATGTGACCCACAAGAGCACGGCACCGCTTCAGAACAGCAGAAATATTTGGCTCCTCAAAGATTGCTTTGCTGACCACCAAATTTAGCTTATGCGCACCGCAGTCTGCATGCAGATATCCCTCAGTTTCAAAGGCCTAAAATACAGCGATTCTGCGAAAAAGTTAACGAAAAATAAACAGACTAATTACTTTTCGCATATTTCCACCCTCATCGCGCAAGAATGCATGACACTTTTCGAACGGTATTGCCCACTTCTCTAGCATCTTGTTGACCTTATTGCCGATTGTCTCAAAGTTGTGGCTTCCGGAAAACGTCTCGACGCAAAGTAAAAATTTGATACGCTCCCACTCAAGATTTAGACTGAATCAATTGTGTTTAGTCTCGACAGACTACATTTCAATCAATTAAAGAAACCTGATGAATGACTCGGTAGGACCTGACCATAAATCGGACGTAAATGAGAGCACCGGACAATTTTCTATAAGCTTTTTGACCCCAGTTTTGACCATTTCATACATACGTGGAAGCACCCAGTCAGAATAATGCCCAAGACCTACAAAAAATAATTTTCCAGATTAAGTAAGAAGACAAGATGAAACCTTTTAGACTGTCTCGATCTGATAAATCTAGAAGTGGCTTGAAGGTAGGCTGATTGACGATTCTGAATGGAAGGTTGGCACAGGCGATAAGATGAACCACTTTTTTATCCAGAATAGAGAGCTCACCAACTAATAAATTATCAGTGAATAAAATATAATAATCCATAATTAGGAAGCATACCCTTTGGCCGGATTTTGACGAACTGATCCATTGTGTTTTTTTTCTGACGCTTGCTTCTTTTCAATCTCCTTCAGCTTAGCGAAATATTTGGCATGTGTTTTAGCGTGAACGAAAAGCCCCTTGGTCCCATCATCCGGCATTTTGATTATTTTTTGGCAGGCTCCATATTTTGCTTCGCTAGCAGACACTTTCGCGAAAAGACCGATCTTCCAGACAGCACTCATCTAAGAATAACAGCATGAGACATGTTCAAAAAAATAAAAAAATACGACTATAAGAATGATAAGAAAGGCTTTTTTTAAACGTTACAAGATGATACAGAAAATGATACAAAATGCGACAACTTTCCTGCAAATTTTGGTGACCGAGATTGACCAAAAACCGAGACCGAGATTTCAAAAAATGACCGAGCGAGATACCGAGACGAAATTTTAAGCCAAAATCGGGCCGAGACGAGACGAGATCTCGGCCGAGATCTCGTCTCGTCTTCATCTCTAATGAGAATAAAGGTAAATTATGCAGCAAGAGTTGTGCTGTCCCTCATTGTTATTTCTTAAGCATGACGAGCAGTTGTCTCTCTCAAAAAAAATTTCATGCTCAAGTCTCATGGTTTTGTTTTTCAGAAATTAACTCAATATACGAACTCGATGACCAATAAGCAAATGACGCAAGTGACAAAACAAGTGAAAAACAGGCGTATCACACAAACGAATAAGAAAAAGTAAATTTTGAACAAAAATATTAAATTTGAAAATTTTAACGTAATTTTGAATGGATCAAATTGAAAACACCCCTTTAATGTTTGAAATTTCCCGGCTTTTTCAGTCATTTTAAAGCCACATTTTTACTATTTTATTTGTTTTTTTCTTGTTTTAGATGCAGTCTCAAACTCAGCAAAGAAATATGCGAGGTGTTTCACGTGAGTAGACGACTGTGAAAGAGTGCTCCAACAAGGAAGAAGTCGATAAATGGATGGCCGAAAATGGAACACCTTGGATACAGTATGTGTTTAGTTGGTCTGTTGAGCTCTTTTAAAGATTTTGATTAGAGAATTTCAGTGATCACGACAAAACTCCCAAAAAGTTTGCTGACTTCATCTACTGTTGCAATCACTCAAAGAGGTAGCGTCCGGGTCTATGCGAATTCGTTACGTAAAAAATCTTATGGTGGCATCGAAGGCATTTATCCAGACAAATGAAGAGCACGAAAAAGGTCTAAGCAGTCCAGTCAAGCAGAGCATCCACGCAAAAGACCAGCCAACTCAACTATCCTCTTCTGGTAAGTATCACCTCTTGGATTTACTAGGCGTTCATTCTAGTGAAGTTGTAACAGGTTTGTGGATTTTCCGATGCATACAAAAGGTTCTTTCCGACTGGAGCGGCAATCTTATCACATGAAGACAATTGGGCTTACAGCATATTTATGAGAGCACTAGCAATTCCGAGCATTTATATGAGCCGCGTTTACTGGTTGCAGATGGAGCACCTCAAATCACCATCGGTAAGAATAAAACGCAATGTACAGTCTTTAAACAGTTTTGCTTAGCATGCAATGAAGAGCTGCCATCAGCTAAGAGAGGAATGTGCTTGCTTCACGTTGTCATGGACTTTGAGAAGGAGCTTCCGAAAGCAATGATTTACGAGATGGCTTGTGAAAAAATAAAAGAGGATGTGAAAATTCTGGCCAGAGCGACTTGTTATGCCGAATTCTATGCTGGTTTGTCTTTTTTACGCCTTCAACCTTAATAATCCTTTTTTAACAGCTCGCACCATGGCAGAACAATGGGAAGAAAAGTGGAGTGAAATACCCATGTCTATCAAGCGGTGCAGAAATTTGTCAGTTCCTGGCTTCTTCGACCAACTTATCATGGCTGGTACTATCGCTATGCGAACTCATTAAATCTGGGCTTGCCTTCTCTTGCAACGAACAACGCGCTAGAAGGAACTAACAACATGATCAAGAAAGAGTATTCGCAGTGTGAGCTTCTTGGAATTTCAAGATTCGTCCTTTTGGTAGAGCAGTTTGTACACGATTGAAGCACTGATCCAGCGAGAAAAGTAAGATTTTTCACCTCACCATTTTTATTGCTATTGTTATGTACTGATTTAGGATCCGCTTCGAGGGCCTACAGTTCCAAGAAGCCTCAACTGCAGCATCCGAAAAGCTATGGAGAAGTTAAAGAAGGACCAGTGACCAATGCAGTATTTCCAACAAGAAGGTGAGCACATTTGGTTGATTGCTGCCGGCGGCTACAATGGGAACTCTGAAGAATTGCGATTTCTATGGGAAGAGCTAGAAGAAGCTAAGCGTCTACGTTTTAGAATGTTCGCCAATTGGTATCGTTACAAGCTACGTAGTTTGTTTTACACACTGAAGAAATCAGATTGTTTTGCCGGATATATCTCCTGCACTTGTCCAGAAGGAATCAAAGACAATGTTTACAAACACTCGCTTATGTTGATGGAATCAGAGAAGCTGATCGATTCTTTGCCGCAGCCATTGCAGAAAAGAGGGCGCAAAAGAAAGGTTGGAAATGCAGTTGAAAGAGTCTAATCATTTGTTATACTGTCAATGTTGAACTTTGTGGTTTTTATCGCTCTGCTTTTGTAGAAGATAGGGGAGGGGAATAAAGATAAAACTGCATATGTCGACAGGCGCAGAAAAACATACGATAAGATAGCTGGGTCTACAAAAATAGCCCAAACCACTGAAAAAAAATTGCCAACTGGTCCTACAACCGTACTCAGTATTACTGCTTGCTTAAGGCTACTAATGTTTTAGGCTATCTCTGTAGACCCAGCCAAATTTTCGCGTGGCCCTTTTACTGAGTTACTGACTACAGTACATTAAAGTTGGTAAAAACAACCAAAAAAATGGAATCAGGGACTTCAGACTAGGGTCCTTTTTAGAAAACAATATATATATATAGCCCCTAAAAAGCCGGGAAATTTCAGAAAAAAGACGGGAGATTTCAGTTTTGAAAGGCAAATTTTAAAAAGCCGGGAAAAAAAATTAAAAATACGGAAAATTTCAGACTTCAGAGCTGCGTTTTCAGTTACATCCATTTTGACTCACCCTGTGTTCTCTAATTTTCCTTCAATAATCGACTTTATTTAGCCTGTTACCTCTGCTGAGCATCATCCGCAGTCGTTCTCTCCGTTAGCTACCATCAACGCGTGTCGTCCACTTTCGAGCCAACGAGCAATTTAATTACAATAGTGCATCTTCTATCTAATAGCAGTACGTGCCACCGTTGGTCTCCTGTCCGGCTCAGCAGCTGCAGCAGTCGTATCAGCCGCCTCAAGCTCCGCCATCTACGCCTAGTGTTTACCAGCAGCTGCCGCCGCAGAATCAGCAGTCGTATGCGCCCGTGCAAATGGCTTATCAGTAGTAGCTGTTTGGAATGCAGCCCTGGCAGCAGGAATTGCCTCCGTCAGTTACCGGTGCGGTTTGAGTGTCGATCCTTATTAGTAGTAAATGAAGTGAATTTTTTTTAATAAGTTCTAATAAAATATCTGGAAAAGAAGCTTAAAGGACCATGGTTTTTGCGCGCAGCGGTTGTTCCCAGCCAATTCTATTTTTTTTCTGATCATTGAACTTCTGTACGGATTTTTCACCTTGGTTTCTAACAAAACAAGGCCTAGAATTTAATTTTAGGTATGGTTTTGTTAGAAACCAAGTCGAAAAATCCGTACAGAAGTTCACTGATTAGGAAAAATATTTGAATTGGCGGGGGACAACCGCTGCGCGCAAAAACCATGGTCCTTTAAAAGATGGTTTTCCGCATGGTTCTCAAAATATAGAAAATACCAAAATCTATGCAAAATTTCTAGTCAATTTTTGTATAGATTTGAATAGTAAACTAAGGCTAAGATTTTGTATAGATTTTGGCATTTTGTAGGTTTTGAAAACCATGGCGGCGGCATGTTACCACCATAGTGACCGCGTTTCTTAAAATTTGGACGGCGTCCCGTCCCCGTCTTTCACGTTTTCGACCGGCCGTCCGGCCGCCGGACGGGCGGGCGGTCACTATGGTTACCACGGTAATTTATCGGTAAGTTACCGCTAAATTTTAAGTTACTGGTCCCAACCCTAGATAGATAGCAGACTTAATGGAAGGCCTTATGAGAGATTCAAGAGTTTTCTATGAATCCGCTAGCTCCATTCTCCCAAAATTTTGATCTGCTTTTGGCGATCTTAAAAAAGAGAATCCTCCTGCTTAAAGTAATTCATCCCTTGTTATTGGCCAGATATACTAAAGCGTCGACAATGCTGAATGCTCAGACTGAGGGCTAAAGTATAAATTTTGACTAAGATCTAACTCTCACCTCGTTTCCTTTTCTACTAAAATTTGACGATTCTCTCATCTTTTGTAGTTTTGCTGCGAACTTGAAATAATTGTTTCCTTTTGTACCACTGTCTTGACGAGCGGGGTCCAAGATGGACGATTACAACAATTAAATCTTGGATTTGCAGATTATGAGTTCTGACAAGTTCTACCTTTGCGCCTTTTGTCCGACGGAAAAAAGAGATGTAAGTGGCAGTTATTATATATGACACATATGAAAACATTTTTTGTATGGGCGTCTATGGACTTTTAGTGTTGAAGTGCAAAAATAATTTGTCCTGGTGTGTATTACCTGAAACAGCAAAAATCAGCATAATTTTTTCAGATCTACACATGTCCTAAGTGCGAACGATATTATTGTAGGTGCATGAATGTATAATTTAATTTATAGACAAGTTTTTTCCAGGTTCCGTCCGCTGCTACAGGAGCAAGAAGCATTCTGAATGTTCTGAAAATTTCTACAGAGAACAATGCGAAGAGCAGACGGGCGAAAAGGCACCAGTGAGTAGTATATAGTTGTCTATGCTTCCAAAAAGTTGACTGGTTTTTTTTCAATTTTCAGGCACCAAAGGAAAAAAGTGATACCAAGATCGAAAGACCGAGCACAACCTTTGAGGTAATCGAAACTCCTGGTTTAATGAATTGTTAAACAATCAAAATGGTTTCAGGAGTACATGAGAAGTAAAGGACAATGCGAAACACCCAACATGAATAGCCAGACAGCAAATCCTCAAATAAAAATTGGGTATAACTATTTTTAACCTTTTTTGGATCTGCACTAGTCGTTAAAATTGTTAAATTTTAAGCAGGAAAACCTTCGAAATATTTGTCCTTACAATGGTACGCTGGGTATCTAATTTTCACCAGGCTTGGCAGTTTTGCAAAAACATCAGTTTATATCTAAAAAGTAGTAGGCTAAATGTTGGCTTCGCATTTTTGTTTCGTGACAGAAGTGTTATTATTATTTATAGTACTGACTAGCAGGCTGACTAGCGGATAAAAAATTCCCTTGAGATTAGTAAGAGCAGGGGAATTTATAAAAAAACGGTATTGCCAAAATTTTATTGGTGATCCTACAGAAACTTCCAGGAAATTTCTGATTTTGCAGTCTAGGCTTTGTGGAAGACCTAATTTCGGTGTTAATTTTTTATAGATAAAATTTATCAATGGCCCTGCAGGAATTTTTTTTAGCAAGATAGGTTGCGAAATTATTTTTCAAAAGACCTGCTGAAATTAAAAGCTACTCAATATAATTATTTCAGTAATAAAAATAAGACTTTAGAAAATTAGCCTTTCAGAAATTGACGCTAAAGTACTGTATGAGAAGTCCTCTGTATAAGAAGGCTTGGAAGGTTAGAGATGAGCGCACAGACTTACCTGGGAGCTGAATCCGAGCGACACTCTTGATAATGTATGCATAAAGACTCTTTTAGCACAGTCCCAGTGATAAAAACCAGGTAGAATATCCTAAAAGGGATATCCTGGTACCCCCAAAAGTCAAGATTTTCAAAAAAAATCTTTTTCCGGAAATGGTCTTTCGCCACCTAAAAACATGTTTTCTGTACGTTAAAGATGCTAAAACACACGAAAAAGTGGTTAAAACCGGTTTTTGGGAGGACTTCTTATACCTTACTCCGGCCGAAATTGACGGGTATGATGTTTCCCCTGTTGATTACGTCCACAATGTGGACTCCACATTCAGAGAATATTATTTACTCAGAATTTCTCAACGTTTTTAGTGCAGACGAAGAGATTGTCTTTGACAGCGATGATGAGCCGGAATATTTAATGGACGTGGTTCAGAATACGGTTAGGGGGTAAGCTTTTGACTCGTTTGCAAATTGAGTAAAATCATCAAGCAAAATTTTAGATTCGAAAACTTGGACACAAATGAGTTGGTTGGTTTTTTGTTGCTCGTGACGGTAAATTAACTGTGTGTAATCCTAATTAAGTTTAGGATCGCAAGATGATGCTTGCCGGGATCTCTTCTATTGATGCGCCATTTACTACAGAAGAAGAACAAATGGAGAAGCTGTACGCACATCTGAACGACGAGGAAAGAAAAGCTTTCACAAGGTTGGCTGATGAAATGTTTTACCAAGAATCTGGCCTCATGAATTCATGTTTTGTTAAGAAAAGCGAAAAGAAAATATAAATTTTTTGTCTTGAAATGGCTTTGCTTTATGAAAAATTGTTGGAATTTGGAGTATTTTTCTTGTTTTTGCCGCCAAAACTTAGTTGCTTGCACACTTTGCCTGTTCTAGCAAAATGTTTCGCCGATCAAAGCTGTGCTGTGATGTGCTATGCAAGTCTCTATTCCTGCCAACGTCTTCATTGAATGCCAGTCGTAAAATGCATAGCCAGAGTGACGAAGTATTTCATCCAGAAATGACATCAAGCAATCGTAAGAATTTGACTTTTCATTAAATATTGTTTATTAAATTTCCGGATCTACTAATTAGTCATCATTTTAAAAGTAGTCATCATAGTCATCAAATTAGTAATCATTTTCTGAAAATTTCAGCTCCTTGGAAATAGATCCGACGAAATTTTTCCGGCCTAAATATTTTTTGTAACAGTTTCCCCTAAGTGCTTTCATGTTGTAATTTCTAACCCTCGTTGAAAACAGTGTTTTCGTATATAGCATTCAACACTTTGCATTAACACTTAAAACATACCTTTTTCATGTTTTTTGTTTTCTTATCTCAGATGTTTTTACACCGTTTTGTAGCTGAGGTTTTTCTCTATCGATTAAGTGGTCAAACGACTTAGTTAAAAGTAATTTTTGACAGAATCACACCAAGTTTTTTAAGAAAAAATCGAGTGTTAAGTGTTGTCGAACCATCTTTAACCAACGCGTTTGACCACCCAATCGATAGAGAAAAATCTCAGCTACAAAACGGTGTAAAAACATCTGAGATGAGAAAACAAAATATATAAAAAGGTATGTGTTAAGTGTTAAATCTTATATAGTATTTGGCATGTGTGGGTGGGTGGGTGGGTAACGCTTTTTCACTTCGAAGGCCAGAACGGGTCGTAGATAGCGAAATCACTTTGTCGCTAATACCATCGTGTTCCCAGAATGTCAGCTTTCGTTTAAAAAAGAACAGGCGAAAAAATGAGTTCTAATAAGGGATATACCTATTTTTATGAATGAAGTCATAGCCCCTCATTGAAATTTCGAAATAACTGTACTATACAAATAACTGTACTGTACTTTACTATACTATAGACTATACTATAGAGACTACACTATACTTACTATACTATAGAGGCGCCGATAGGCGCCTGTGGTCCCTTGTGCAAAGTGTTAAGTGTTATTTTCGGAAACACTGGTTTCAACATCCGATATTGTTCACTTCCTAGAAAATTCCTTGGTCGGAGTACACAATGCGTGTGTCGCCCAAAAACGCCCAAAATCATCTTAATCGTGCTTCTTTTCATCTTTAACGTAGAAAAAACACGTTTTTAGGATTGGTAAAGCACTTTTTCCCGAGAAAAAAAAATTTCAGGAAAAAATTTTTGCCTTGGTCCCCAAGGCAAAAATATGTAAAAAATGTCAGGAAAAAATGTTTTTTAAATTGGCGCAAAAACATTTTTAAAGGGAATAAGGGCTGTATTGGGAGGGGAAAGGAATAAATAGGGGCCACTTATTATAGAGCGCATAATAACAAGGCGATGTTGAACATAGTTTTCAGTACTGGGGCCTACCGCATAAATAAGCTCTGGTATACATGCTTTTTTTATGCATCCAGAGTCACTTTGGAGTGATTTGTGTCTAAGGTATGTGGGTATGCGCATCTCAACTCCGAGCCTCCTGCGCCCCCCGAAGGGGTGCTTGAGAGTTAGAGATGCGCGCACTCACTTACCTTAGACATGATTCCGAGAAGTACTCTTGATCATAAAATACATGTAGAGTCTCTTTTTCCACGGCCCAGGTGAAGAACATGGTAAGACAGGCAAGGGAATTTTTTTTATTGAAGAAGGCGACACACACAAAACATTTTTTCCTGACATTTTTTACATATTTTTGCCTTGGGGGGCGAAGGCAAAAATTTTTTCCTGAAATTTTTTTCTCGGGAGAAAGTGCTTTCTCAATCCTAAAAACGTGTTTTCTCTACGTTAAAGATGAAAAGAAGCACGATTAAGATGATTTTGGGCGTTTTCGGGCGACACACACATTGTGTGCTTCAGCAATTCCTTTAGTTCTTAAAAAAACACCAATTTTTTACTAACTTGTTAATTATCGTCCATGAGATCCACTTTGTTGTCAGTATGTGGGAAAATATGTGGAAATTCAGAAGTGTATAAAATGTCTGTAGTAAAATTCAATAATTGTGTGTTGTGACTGTAACCGTAAAAGTTTTAGAAGCTCAGAACTGGGTGATCAAGAACATCAGTGAAGTAGTTTCGGATCCTTCCAATCGCCTCTTCGCCGTCGTCTACATCCATCGAAAACAGTTCAAGGTCAGCCAAGGTGATATCATCCAGCTAGAGCAGAATATTTGTCTCGATGTTGGAGAGAAGATAAAGTTTAGCAAGGTGAGGGCTTCAACCTGTTTATCATTTCGTTGACTGTTTATTTGAAGGTTTTATTCGTGGGTGGTGAAGACTTTTCGGTGATAGGCAGGCCTCTACTTGATTCTGACTATGTCGATGTGAATGCAACGGTTAGTTTTGGAAATTCCCAACTACATTTTTGGTGGAGATCTTGGTTTCTGTTGGGGTATTTCTGGTTGAAATATTGGTATTTGTTGGGCTGTAGCCTTCTGGCTGCTTGCCTGCCAACGACTACTTCGAGGTGATGCGTTGGTCCCAACGCAACAAGGAGCGATACTTTTTTACCTAATTTACTTTTTTGTACCATATATACTTTTTTTGTACTAAATTTCCTTTTTTCTGTGCCAAACCTAATTTTCTGTTTGAGACCGACCAAATTATTAGGTTTGGCACAGAAAAAGGAAATTTGGTACAAAAAAGTGAATTTGTTACAAATACGATTTGGTAAAAAATATATTTGGTGCAAGAAAAGTATTGCTTCGCAACAAGTACCAGAATATTTGCCCTTATCTTTTCTGTCTTTCTTTGTCAGCGTGCTACACTTATTGACCATGAACATAGTAATAATCATAGTCCTTGTTCCCCACTTTATGGATTTCGATAGATTGTGAAACGAAAAATAATATTTGGAGGCCGGATTACGCTATATTGATGTGCCAGAAAAGCGGTTTTGACAACTCATAAGGGTGGCATTTTTAGGCCGCAGAAACGATAGAAAACGTGTTTTTAGGGCGTGGTTTAGGGCTATTTCTTAGAAAAAAATTGGACAAAATTTTGACTTTTTGCCTTGGGGGACCAAGTACCACACAAAAAGGGTATCCAGATACGCTGAAAAGATGGGACTATCTCATATAAGGGTATTCTGAAAGGTATTCTTTGGTTACTGGAGCTGGAAAAAAAGAGCTTCTTTATGCATTTTGATAATGAGTCTTGCTTGGAACAAAAAAATTATGTATACCAGAGTTTCTTCATGCTGTAGGTCCCAGTTAACAAAACTATGTTCAAATTCTATCTTTTTTAAAATATAATTATTTTTCTAAAAATGGTCGACCGCGCCATAAAAACACGTTTTCTATCGTTTCCTCGGCCTAAAATTGTTTTAGGAGTGGTTTTCTAGTACATCGACATAGTGTAGTTCAACCCATTTGGAAATTTAGGTGATCGAGAAAACCACAACGTCTCCTTCGGTCAAGTATACATGTGAGTGACTTTTTTTAATGTGGAGGGATAGTTTAAAACGACCTGAATTTCAGATGCAGGAAATCACCCGCATGATGTTCAGTGTAAGTTTTTTCGGTTAAAAACATGCTGTGTCATTATGGCGCATGTGATAGAGCAAAAGTATTTCATGTGCTGTTTTTTGATTAATTGGTTTCTGCCCTTAACTTGGATCGCGATAATCTAGAATCCTTCTATTTACAGGGTGCTTCAAGAATTTCGCACACTTCTAATACGACATAACTTTTTTTGTAAGCCCTTTTTGAATTTCTGCCAATGCAGATCGACTCAGAATCGAAAAAAATTTTCATGGCATATAAATCTCAGAAAAAAAATTTTGACCAAATTTTCATGGCATATAAATCTCAGAAAAAAAATTTTGACCAAATTTTCACTTTTTACCTTGGTCCCTTTGGTTGGAAAAATGAACGCGCAAAATAAAATTATGCCATTTTTTTCTGAGACTTATATGCCAAAAAATTGCTTTTCGATTCTGAGTCGATCTGCGTTGGCAGAAATTCAAAAAAAAAGGCTTTTAAAAAAAGTTATGTCGATTTAAAAGTGGGCGAAATTCTTGAAACACCCTGTATTTCCATTTTTTGCAGGGTGGAGCAAGGAATTGACTGTGCTGCGAGTCAATGATGTGAGGCTTGACAAGAGAATATTCGATTGAATCTTGGTATATATTTGTGTGTTATTCTTGCTTGTCGAATTGTAGTAGGAGTCATTGATGGTTATAATAAACAAATGTTTTGGAATTTTGTGTGATAAGTGGTGATGTTGTAATAATGGTGGCTGGCCGCTTTGGCAGAATACAGGGATTGGAAATTTTTGCCCTCAGCTAATTGGACAAAACAAAAAGTAAGACATTGGTTGGCAGATAATGTGGTTGCAGATAAAAGGTCCAACAGACAGCGTGTTAACGGCGACTGACCTACGACTGGGTACACATTATGACTGGGTACATTTACGGGCCGGAGTGCACTATCTCTACGTGTCCTAAAATTGTGTTTTAACCACTTTTTGCAACGTTTTAGATACTGAAACGTGTAGAAAACAAGTTTTTAGGTGGCCGAAGACCATTTCCGGAAAAAAAATATTTGTTGAAAATTTTGACTTTTGGCGGTACAGGATATTCTACCTGGTTTTTAATACTGGGACTGTGCTAAAAGAGTCTCTTTATGCATATATTATCAAGAGTGTCGCTCTTCATCTCTTCATTTATCGCAATTCATCTCGCAGGTAAGTCTGTGCGCGCATCTCTAACCTTCCAAGCCTCCTACGCCCTCAAAGGGAGCGTAGGGGGCTTGGAGGCTTGGGGTTGAGATGCGCACACACACATACCTGAGACATAAATCACTCTGGATGCATAAAACAGTATGCAAACCAGAGTTTTTTATGAGGTAGGTCCCAGTTACCGTATTTCCTCTAATAAACCACCCCCCTAGAGGAAGGTTGAAAAATAAACCGCCCCCTCTAATAAACCACCCCCTTTAAGCAATGAATACCACAAAGTAGGCGAGAAATTTAGATGAAAATAGAAAAACTTCTGTAATTTTACTGAATCTCAGATTTTTTAAGAAGAACAATTTGAATCGTGATAGCGTTTTCAAAAAAGAGCATAACTTTTTTGTCAGTTTAACGACTTTTTGTGAGCCAAGGCAGGTAGAAGAAATTTAAAATTTACAAGACTGTACACGATTGTCGCTGACAAAACGTCATTCGCATGACAAAAACATTCATGTTCTAGTTCTTGCGTTTTTGTCTTTGCGTTCTTGCCTATTTACTGTTACCTTATCGATTCAGTGCGAATAATCTTCATGGAGCAAATTCGAGAGAGCTACGCAAGTGAGGGATCTGGCACCGATGATGAGCAGGTGAGCAAATCGAAAAAACATAAAGCCTACACTACTCAATGATGCTCGGTGTGCCGCCAACGATCTACAAGCGAACGAAGGAATTGACGCGAATGAGGATGTTGAAAATGGGTATATGAGTGATTCGTCATTGATTATGGATGGTTTGGATACTCAGTAGGCGTTGTCGCGGTGTATGTTATGTTGCTGTGTTGTACATGTCGGGATGTAGAATGGTGTAATAAAGTTTCAAAAGTGCATGCCGATTGCTTCGCATGCTTTATTTTTGCTGGCAGACGGTTGAAAAATAATCCGCCCCCCTCCAATAAACCACCCCCCTCTAATAAACCACCCCCCTAGAAGTGGGTTGAAAAATAAACCACCCGGCGGTTTATTAGAGGAAATACGGTAACAAAATTATGTTCAAACTCCATCTTTTTCGGTTTTTTAAGGTATCCAGGTTCATTCAGGTCCAGGCACACATTTATAAAGTCAACATTCTAGTCAACATTTTCAAAAAGTATTTTCTCTGAAAATGTCTTTCCGCCACCGAAAAACACGTTTTCTACACGTTTCAGTGTCTAAAACGTCGCCAAAAGTGGTTAAAACAGAATTTCGGGACACGTAGGTCCCGAATATTAATAATAATACTGCACTTTAGCCCATTTACGAATGGATACAATTTTTTAAAGACTTTTAGTGTATACGATCGAGAATTCTCTTTTCGTTGCTTTTTGCTCGTTCGCGGAATGTGTTTGAGTCCGTCCTAACACAAGTTCTAACCTTTGCCTAAGCCTAAAAGGCCTTAATCAAGCTGTTGTTTTCAAGCTTACGTCGAAGATAACGGTACAATTCCGGTATACCCCCATCCGGTACGTATCAATTGTTCCCGGCGCCGCTATTCCCGGATAGGATAAAAGGGACAATTGTTCCCGGCTTATATAAAATGACCGATCGTTCCCGGCCTATATGAAAGGGAAAATTGTTCCCGGCTAATATAGCTACTACAGACAGCTTTATTTATTGAGTTTTCGACTTATTTTCGTTATTTCTGTTGTTATTTACCTTTTTTTGCCCTTTAGTGCTGATACGGATTTCATTTTCGAAGCGCAGAATCTACAGAGAAGCTGATGCTAGGATCTTAGTTCAGCACTATCGTCAACTAACCTTATTGATTACCTTCGTGTACTGCCTCACAATTTCGTGATAGATCAGTAGAGTGTTTATGTTTGTTGTTGTGTTATTGTTTCGTTTTGATGTCACATGGGAAAGGACAATAAAGTTAGTTATAACCATTTATGAAGCGGATTTTTCTAAGCGGGAGTACTCTCCTATAGTACGGACAGGTTAATAATGGTTTTTTCATGTAAACTTGGAACAATTGTACCTTTTATACCAGCCGTTTAGAATCGGTCGCGGGGAGGATCGGTCATTTTACATATGCCCGGAACAATTGACCGTTTTATACTCGCCCGGAACAATCGATCTTTTTATATGCCGGGAACAATTGTCCCTTTCATATAGGCTGGGAACAATCGGCGCCGGAAACAATTGGCCGTATCGAGCCTCTAGCACTCCATTCTGATATGCCCCCGGCACTGAATTCTGGTATACCCCCAGCACTTAGTTAAAAACCAGGGGGACCAAGGCACATTTTTTTGAAAATTTCTATATTTTGTCCAAAACTAACTAATACTAACGTTTGAATCGTTTCGCGACTCTATCACAACCTAGAGGAGATACAAACACTTTTGGTTTTTATTAATGCTATAGTAGACTGTAATTTTTTTTGAAATATATTTTCGAAGCTTACTAACCCATACCGATAATGGATACTTTTTGACTAATACAAAATAAAGTATGAACGAACTTCGAAAGTTTTACGAAAACATGCAAATCCATAAATTTGATAGACACCATGATTTGCTAGTGAGAAGATCGACCGTCCAACATTTTCTCACTTTCGCAGAAACTTGGAAATACACAACATTTTCGATATCATCCTGCCATCATTACTCGAACATTATCATAATCCTCGACTTAGCCATTTTCTTATACTCGTCCCGATGCAAAGTTTTAACCAAATCACACCGAAAAAGAAGGAGACCAACCGCCAGAAAAATTTATTGGTCGAGACACCACACAGTACAGCAAGCACGAGGGAAGGATGGATGATAATATCTTAAACGTAGGTTGCAACACGAAAAACAAAAGGATTCTCTATTGGAGGACTAGGCCGATACGGTCAGGCTTCAGGTCGGGACACTTCCAGTTGAAGAGGTAGTACTGCAGATTTCCATCGCCAATGCCAAACTTGAGCTCCTCCAAGAACGTCGAATTCTCCATTAAATCCAGGGCGTTAAACACGTCGAAGTTTTGCTGAAATAAGAAGTTTTATTTTCAACACTCCCTAAGCTAGCCAAAACTACCTTCTTGGCCATGATCAATGCATTGTTCATGAGCTCGGAGAGAGGCAAAGTAGTGGCCACATTGTAGAAAGAGTAGGCTGCTTTAATATGTGAATGCTTGGCATGGTTCATGACGGTCGATGGCAAGCAATAGAAACTGATTAAATCCGTCACTTCACCCTTGGTATTCTGGAAAAGAATTATGTTTCGATGATGGATTTCTTAGGGTAAAATAGATCTGTCCAAAATTATATTGTTCTAGCAAGACACCAGTTTTTCTCAGACTTGATTTCACAACAAATGTTTTTCATATCAATTTTTTGCAAATTTTTTATTGGTTGAGACTTACCGGTCTGCGCAAAAAAAACTCTACAAAATTCAGCTCGGAAAACCGACTTTCTTGCCAAAAGAACGGGTACAAAAATTTTGCGACTTGCAGTAACTACAGGAATCATAGCGACTAATTCACAAAATAATACCTCTATCACAAAAGAATAGACCACATTGTCTCTTGGCATGAAGAAATGTTCAAATTCATTCTCGGCAAAAACGGAAGCCATGTCATATTTCTCTAAAAAAGATTGCGTTATTTAAGAAAAACATTGCTAAATTCGGGTCAGGATTTGCAGCCACTCCAACAATTTTCCATTAGCAGGGTTTATTTAAACTTCGGCTTTGAAATTTTACCAGTCACCGTAATCGGCACAAAAAATAAAATGCAAAGAAATTTTGCAGTTTGGAGCCCAAAACACACAAATTTACCCACTTAAGTAATTGTTGAGCAGCGAGAAAGCACTTGGCACATGGCGAGACTCCATTTTCTTAAGACCATTGACTTGAGGCCCTAAACAAACAAAAGTCAATGGAAGTACAGAAATTACTTCACCTGCACAAACCTCAGGGAGCTTGTAAAATTTGAGCGTTCTTTGTAAGGTCATATTTTTGCCGACATGAGAAAAGTTGGTCTCGATCAGTTTTTTTGGATTCAGAGATCTGTGCCAGTATCTATAAAAAGACATTCATAAGCTTTATATGGTATTATGCTTTTTATAGAAATTTAGTCGATTTCCAAAAATGTATCCTGAGCAAAGTAAAAGGGGATTATGAGACAGTCTGTATATGTGAATAAACAACCACGTTTTTAAAACCTCAAATACAATTATTCCACTAATAATTGCTGTTCCAAATAAAATGCCCTCGGTTAGTAAACTATCTCGTAATTTTATCTCGGCGTCCCTTTAGTAGAGTTCACTTATCCTACCCAACCGAAATAATTCGAAAATCACACCTGCAAGAGCCAACTGGTTTTGGAATGATGATGCCAGCAGTGAAAGTCGCCTGGAAAATTCCCTTCAGATTGACACGTCGAGTGATCTCTCGAATCAGAACTGGAGCCACTCTCTTGGAACGGAGTTTCTTGTGCACACATAGAAAGTTGATCTGAAATTGGCTGAATGGCCCACACCAAATTTTACAAAAATTAAAAACGACAGACTTCGACCATTTTCAAAGTCTCCTCATAGATTCGTATAGTGGCCGGAACAGCAGAAATGAATGCAAGCAACTTGTTGGAATTCATAGCTCTAACACCACAATGCCAGTCACCGAACCAACCTGGAGCCATTAAAGCCCTAAACATAGCGGTGAAAGCGAATAAGTAGATGGCGAGAGACAGGTAACAACTAACCATCTAAGGAATTCAGGAGAATAGTCAAAGCGGAACATGTTTTCGTCGTCTTCCACATAGTTCTCGGTCAACAGGGTGTAGCTGAAAATAAAAAATCACAGGGGATGTCCAATACAAGGTTAGTCAAATATTTTCGTAACCCTGTAGATCGACTGTTTTTCGGTTTTCGAAGCCGGATCCGAAAAACATGTACCGTATATTTTCCAATAAAAATCCAGGGACTTTATTTTATTTCTCAACCCCTTACAAAACATAAGCGTTTCTTGGAAGGCGGGATTTTCTTACAAAATGTTCGGTATTTACTCATACCTTTCAGTGTTGTGCGCATATATTTGTGAGGATTGGCCTAGTTTTATATTCCCTCAAACTTTCGAAAGGATGGTACAGTCAAACCTCAGCATCTGGCACTCCCAGCCATTCCGCCTTGCGTCCGACACTTTGCAGCTCAATTTTCGAAGTCGTTTGCTTAATGTGATCGCCAGTCTAGTCCGAAATATTGCGCGATTTGCCATCTTTTTCAAAATTTTAATCTCGCCATAAAGACCAGGACCTCGGTTATCCGGCACCTGATTTTCAAAAAGGTGCCGGATAACCGATGTCTGCGGGTCTTTATGACGAAATTTAAAAATTTTGGAAAAACGACCGGCAAAAACAGAATCCTTGCGATATTTCGGACTAGACTGGCGAATCGCATTTAGCAAAAGACTGAAAATTGAGTTAAAGAAAGTGTTGGACCCAAGGCGGGAACGAACTCTTGGGGGTGCCGGATAAACGAGGTTTGACTGTAATCCAAAAACTGGATTTATTAATTTTTAATTAAGATTTTAAATTATTGGATCGGTTAACGGCCGGATTAATAGTTCTTTGAGTTAATTCTCAACATGTAATTTTTTGGATCACTTTTTTTGGATATTGAGTGTCCTATCTTTTTCTCTGAAAATTTGTTCTTATGGGATGAAAAATGATAAAATCAACTTAATTCACACCTAACCACTCCCGCCAACTAAAATTCTTCACTTACAGCTCTCCCAGATGGTCATCATTCATGATATCGATGTCAGACCACGCAAATTCGGCAGGCAGCGAATACGGAGTCGGACGGATCTGAGCGACATCCTTTGCAGCATCGATTGGCCCATTCTCAGTGATTTTTTCTTCTAAAAGTTTACAAGTTGCGACTCTGAAGCGGAGCCTGATAAAAAAATTGACCCAGCTTAGGAACAGGCTGCGTGGTCCAGAACTGATAGTTGTGCTGCTTGGCTTCTGTGATGTCCTTTGCTGCTGAAGTTGAGGCCTGGAGCAGCTGAATCTTCTTGGCCAAATCCACCATGTCCTGATTGGAAACACTGTTGAGCGCGAGATCAGACGAATCTTCTTTAGACGGTTTGTCGGCTGCTTGTTTCTTTTTCTTGTCCTTTTTGGAAGCAACAGCATCTTCGCTCACTCCTGCTGGGTTTTTCTCCTCATTTTCTTTAGCCATCATGAAATCTGAACAGTGAGTATCAGTGGAGTTGAATCTCAATAACAAGATTGGCACAACACAACAGTTATAGGCAGTAAATGGAGCGAAAATGGCAATCTAGCTAGCAAATTGATTCCAGAAAAGCATTTACAGCCAAATTAAACAATTTGTTGAGAAGCTCAAACAATGCGCCAATTCAAATTTAATTTATGCTAGCTAAAATTTCCAACATTTGTAAACAGTATGAAATTTAGGTGCGTGGTCGTTTCAGGACATGGCCCCTGAAATAACAACCAGTGTTTTCAAAAGGAAAGGCAAATAGGAAAGGCAAACTCTAAAATCAAGGAAAAGGCACAGTGAAAGGCAAATTTGACTTTTCTTTCAGTTTGCCTTTCACTTTCCTTTTCTTTCAGTTTGCCTTTCACTTTGCCTTTCCCTTCAGTTTGCCTTTCACTTTGCCTTTCCTTTCAGTTTGCCTTCCACTTTGCCTTTCCTTTCAGTTTGCCTTTTACTTTGCCTTTTCTTTCAGTTTGCTTTTACTTGACTATTTCAACTCGTGACTCTTAAATCGTGACTATCACCTCGTGACTATTTCAACTCGTGACTCTCAACCTCTGCTTGATGCTCGAGACTGTTATCGAAGCATACTTCCGCCTCTCGTAATTCCTTAGTGAGCTAGATTGTAAGCTCTTATTGAGGACGAGGTAGCTGTCTTTTTTCAAAGACGTCCAGCGCCTTCATTTCTTCAGCAGGTTGAAGCTAAAAATTAAACCATATATTTAAGGACAAAACAACATGATCGGAACGATTTACTTCTTTGAGACACACAATTCTTTTTCCCAACAGGAGCTTTATTTCTGAATTGTTCTCGTTTCTTGCCGTGTTAGCTCTCAGCAATATTTGTTGTTTTAGGCGAGGTGAATTGTATAGTGAAACTATAAGCCCGAGACTGATCTACCGATCTCTAAAAAAGTTAAAGAGGTATCGTATTTTGAGTAAACTGCTAAATGTACCTGTAGCATCAACGATCATGCTAAATGACAAACTAGTTTGATAATCTAAATAAGCGTGCTGAATATGACCACGAATAAGATCGATTAAATGATTCTAAACTTTCGGCGTGACAAATTGCAAAGCCCCAAATATTCTTACGATCTTTTGAACGACTTCATTTTCTCGATAAGGCGTAACTAGACCACATAGCTGTATCTGTAAAAACATTTCGAACCTTTGCACTAAGAGATAAAACAAAATCAAACTAGCTGGCGTGCCAAAGCAAATATAAGCAACGAATCATCTAATTAAAGTTGAGAAAATATGGTAATTTATTAGCAATAGCAATTTTTTATGCTACCTCCAAACAAAAGAAGTTTTTTTCCATGGTTCTCATTGTCGCCAGCTGCAATTCCTCCCATAAGTGTGCATCTCTGAGCATCTCGATTTACATTTACCTTTAACACGCAAAACAGTTCAAAATACTGAAGAATAAAACACTTACTTCACTTATCCATTTCGGTTCACAAAAGTGTGATTTGCTCGGTGCCATATCCAACCAAGCGCTTCTTGTTAGATCTGCTTTCATTTTTGGAAGCGGTTTATCTTTCCTGTTGACTCTATTTGATCTTGTAGTGCTCGGCATCTAGTGCAGACGAAATAGCATATTTGGACACCATCTTTTCTTTTTGGCTTCTTCCCTCTGTTAGACCACCGTAGCACATCAATGGACTAGCCAGGCAGAGCGTGTATGGAAGCCTTTTATTTCCAATGCGTTGAGAATAGGTGAGCGATAAGGCAGCCATCTAAAAGTAACTTGTTTAAATTTTTAGCTTTATCTATCACATCTTTATATAGTATTTGGGACTGGGGACATATTTCTGTCGCCAATTTGAATGGTCCCGCTGAGCAATCGACAACTTTTTTTCTGGGCAATAGTTTAATGAGCAAGTTTGGTCTTATTGGAAAGCCCTTTAAACGGCGTAGCAACTTTCAATATTAGACTTGGGTTTTCGCTATAAAAAAATTAGAAATTTTGCTCTTTGAGGTTAAAAATTATGGGTTTTGTAGGAAAATGCATCAAAATTCTATCAAACATGACTGGAAAATACCAGTGACATCTGTAACTTAAATCAGGGGCGCATGAAAAAATAAGGTAAGGCTGTAAGGTGTCTATCCACCTTGTTACACTCATTTTGCACTGGTAGGCTTCTTTTCAACAATCAGAAATAAATTTAGTCAAAATTTAAGAGAGGGTGTGTCTTTTAGATGGTATATAGCAATCTAAAACTAGTATCAAATTTTTTACAAAGTTTTGACCTTTTATTATGTCTATCCCAAATTTTGAGCAAGCAAAAAAAGTCACCCAACTGCTTTATTGAACATTCAATACTTTGTAGCGTAACCATTTGCATTAACAACTGCTTGACAACGACGTGACATTGAGTCCACAAGTTTGATCAACACATCAATTGAGATTTCTTTCCATTCTTTTTTGATCGCTTCTGTCAGAGCTGCCAGATTCTTGTGCTTCTTTTTTCGGATCTTCCGCTCCACTTCCGCCCAGAGATGTTCGATTGGATTGAGGTCCGGAGACTGAGATGGCCACTTGAGAAGAGTCACATTCTTATCCTTGATCCATCCTGGAGCCGCCGCTTGAGCCTTCTTTGCTTTTTTCGCCTTCTGACCCGCCTTAGTTTTCTTCTTCGCCCGTGCCTTTCTTGGTTCCTCATTGCCCATCATCAGAATCGAAGTGTGCTTGGGGTCGTTGTCCTGCTGGAAGATCATCCCACCGGTATTTTCTCTTCAGCGTGAGCCAGCATGTGCTCTTCGAGGATCGCTCTGTAGTCGACGGCCGTCATCTTTCCTTCCACCCGAGTCAGCGGACCAACGCCATCCCGTGAGAAGCATCCTGAAAACCGATAACACGAAATTGCAATTGATTACTATCAAATGTAGGCATAATACCCCAAACCATAACAACCACAACAATTCGCAGACCGGTGCGTAGCCTTTTGGCCCCTTTTTCCCATTTGGGAAAAAGGGGCAAATTTAATAAGGCGTTTGTTCTTTTTTCCCGAATTTCAAATTTCGGGCTTTCAAATTTAAAGGCCAAACGCCTTATTATAAGGGATGGAGGCCTTTCAGGCTAAGTCTAATGGCTGAGCCTAAGCCTAACGGCTATGCGCTGCTTAAAAAAGGAAGCCCGGAAGTTGACATGTCCGGGCCAAGGGCTCACCCAGCCCTCAAAAACCCTCATTCGATTTTCAAAAGTTTAAAACTATGTTTAAACCATAAATTTGATAAATCGAAAAAGTTGAAAAAATCAACAGGGGGGACCAAGGCGAGAAATTTAATTTGGGGCCAAACGCCTTAATAAGGCGTTTGGCCCCTTTTTCCCATTTGGGACGCCTCTACGCGCGCAGACCAGCTGGCAAGCGCTATGACGTTCGTTATCAGGTTCCGACAGTCAAACACGGTGGTGGGTCTGTTATGGTTTGGGGTATGATGCCTATGATTGCTATATACCATCTAAAAGAGCGATAAAAACGCTACAATTTTGCTTTTCAGATCATTGGTTAAGTCCAAAAAAAATGGTTGAACCGCATTTAAAAAAAAATTCTGAGTCAATTTGTCTTGGGTAATTTTTTTTGCTCGCTACTGTAACTTTTAAGAAGTTTATGACAATAGCACAGAGTTCTATAATATATTTAGAAACCATTCACAACATGTATTTTTTATTCTGCGTATCAGTCAGTCAAACAAAATGTCACTTTCCATCACAGATTTTCCAAGCAGTCAGTCCTTGAGTTTTCAAGGCCCATCCCGACTCATGATTTTATAAGTTGAGGCCAATTTGGGACGAGCCGTCCCATGCAAATGTATGGTTAGTACCCAAGGTTCCCGAACTAGGAATGATTGCTTTTTTATGTTGGCCACCCTATTAACACCCAACTTTAAGTTTGGCTGTTCTAGACTAGAGACCTCAGCCAACTCAACAATCAAAACTTACCCAGTGTAAACAACATCAATAAATTTTCAAAATTTCTTATTCAATTCTTTGTATAAATTAAAGGTGACAAAATATTTTCTTGGTTTTCCTGATTGGTCAAATAGGAGAGTTCGGCCTGTTCTCCCCCACACTCCACTTCTGCTCCATCTCCTGCTTCTACCTTCAAATCTTTGGCCTTGGTCTCCAATAAGTTGAACCAGGTGACTCTGGTGGTTGTGGAGTCGAGCAGGAAGGCAGTGTTGCGACTTCCTGACACTTTCAATAGGCTGACGTCTTGCAAGTTGTGGGTGTTCTAAACTTGCGAAAAATCAAATTTTTGGTGTGAACATCCAAAACTAACTTGGTCCACCCCAATCTCCCCACCAAAAAAGCTGGCTTTGAAGGCGAACATGGTGTCGGCAAGCTCGTTGGTGTCCACACTCAACATACCATAGTAATAGCAGCTGTGCAGATGTTGGAAATGGTGCACTTTGTATGTGGATCCACGTTTCAACTCTCGAATTATAGGTGAAGAGCCTGAGGTTTGGCTTTTGCACTCCAAACCATTTTCTAAAACCCTAGGCAATAGGTTCTGAAATTGAAATGAATTTGGGATTTTAAGATTTTTTTGTTAATTACCGATTCTAGACGAACATCTAGAGCATTTTTTGAAAGCTGTGGTATTAGGGGTCTGGCTTGGAGTTGACTATCTTTTTTGTAAACTATGTACGCTTCCAGAACTTTCTCTTCCTCCTTATGAGCTGAAATTTAGTTAATAAAATATTTTTGGTGGATTAGGTAGGCAGATAGCAGATCCATGACCTGGTCTCCAGGACAAACAACTTTTTACATTCAAGAGCTATTTCAGGTGTAATAATTGCAAAGAGTAAATTAAGAGTAAAATTAGTATAGTACTGGGTAGTACCTTGACCAGGACGTACCCCTTTCTGATAGTGATATTTTTCGAACTTTTATAAAAAAAGTGTTTGATGCAATTTGATGAGTGTTTGATGATATTTCAGGTCCAATTACTCGAGAACGAGTGTCAGACTTGACATCTATAAAGATATAATTTTGTCTAATTCAACCTGCTAAAAGGGAACATGGCTTTTCAGTCGACTTCACTGGATTTTTCTTCAATGCCCCAAAGCCATACTCATCTTTGCGGTTGGTGGGGGAAGTCACCTCACTCCACTCAATCACAGAGACACTGCTAAAGCACTGGACATCAGCTGTTTGGATTTCAACTATTTGACATGTGCTAATACAACTGAAATTTTCAATTATACAGTTATAACGACACCATCTCAAGTTCCGCCCCCGCCTAGGTTCGATAACTTTTTTACCCTGATTTTTGAAATTTTTCGCTAGCTGTCTTTGGTTAATAAAATCCTTAAAATCGCAAGGATTTTGATTTCTCGCGATTTTTGGCAGTTAATTCAATACTTCAAAAATTAGGGCCGAAAAGGGGTTCCACCCAGCTGGGCGTCGAACTTGAGGTTGTGTGGTTATATCGGCTGTACCATAAATGGTCAAATTTAGCTCTACTTATTTTCAAAAATTAAAGAACGCCCATCAGAGAGACAGATTCTCATGAAATTCTTATGACAATTGGAAATTAGGGAGTATTTTTTGGTGGTTTAATTGAATTTCATACACACCTCAAGTCTGAAATTCCATCTTTGAGCAATGTCCGCACTTGTTGAAAACATTTTTCAATGGCTGAGGGCAGGGTTGTGGATTCTTGAAAAGTTTGCTCATATGCTTGCACACTAATCTCAGGATGCGTCAGGGAAAGCATGGTAAGAAATTGGGCATCTTCTCCATGCTTTGACTCAGTATTTGGGTTATTTTCTAGGTAGGCTAGCACTCTGTCCAACTTTTTGACCAAATTTGTGGGTGTATGAGGAGAAAACAGATCTTCTTCGGGATGAAGATCTTGTTGTTTAAGGTGGTCCAGCCATTTCTGCAAATCTTTGATTGGTATAAAACAAAAATTGATAGTCAAAAATTACCTCAAGGAAGGAAAAATCAGAATTTTTCAAGCTGGTAGGTGCAGTGGAGCAGTAGCTAGAGGAGTCATGGACCAGAGATTGCACAAACTAGAAAATAAAAAGCAGTAATTCCAAAAATGCTAAAAATTGTGCTATAATTGCAAAACTGATTCATAACTATGGTACAGTTTGCAATCTGTAGTATAGCCGCAAAACAGTTTTTCCAACTGTACCACACATTTTCGACATTATTGACAGTACTTCTAAAAAATTGAATTTCAGCCAATGTTGGATTTTACAAAATACTGTTAAGTTCCGGTCCAACCTAGTTTTTTTTGCCATAATTATTGTGACATATTGCAAATTCTAATACAGATCTTTCTGACAAAGTTAAAGTATTTTGCATCGTGAACCGTCTTTAATCCAACTGCGGGTTCCTAAAAAGGCATCACCCGAAAAATTTCAACGATTTAAATTTTTTATTGGTGTTTATCAAAAAAATTATTTTTGTCTGGCAAAGCTAAAATAACTTACAAAATCATAAACATACTTTGAAGCGGACGTTTTAATTTTCAGAAAATTTTAAAAAAGTCCAAAAAATGGACTATTTCGGTCACAGATCGTCAAAGTTCCGACGTTTTTTAATACACCCAAACATTCTGGACAACTCACTAAACAAAAGTACCTTGGTGATTAGCTTCAGATCTATTTTCCGATAGTTTAGCCTTTTTTCGTCAGCTTCCTGGCATGGCTCCTCGTTTTCCACACATTTGGCACATATTGCAGCAAACCATCTGAGCAAATGTTTCAACTCTTTTCTGCAAAGGCTGATTTATGTTGGAACTGGAGGCAAAAAGTAAGTACCTGTTTTGTTCACAAACTCCAACCACCTCAATCAAACGCCTCTCAAACACGATTAGGGACTGGTTGATTTGGCTTAGGAAATTCACGAATCGGACAATGGCTGGATGAGAAAGGTGGTTATAAGGTTGGCACAAAGCCTCTGATTTGGTGTGTATCTTGCAGAGAGTGTCCAGCAAACTAAATTTTATCAAGGTTTATGGAAGGTGAGAACTTTTTCCAGCTTATTTCATATTTTAAAGTAGGATGTATATTTTCGCGATTGCATTTATCTTTTAAAATTTGAATTTTTTGGTAAAAATCTTAGCTCAGCCAAAAGAAATTTGTATAACTCCATGAACAAAACATTCGACGCTACTCGTTCCCCCCAAATCGACTTTTTTAGGAATGCCTAAAAACCATTATACAATAATTTTGCCATAATAGTACCAAAAAAGCAATTTAAAGGGGATTCTAAATGTAATGTAAAGCCGAGTAGCTATGGGGGGTTTATAGGCTCCCAAGTGTACTTATTTATAAGAAATGTACTTATTTGAGGACCTCAAATCTTATTTATTCAAGATGTACTTATTTATAAGAAATGTACTTATTTTCGACGAATGTACTTATTTGTACTCATTTTCGAAAAATTTACAGCATCTCGGCACAAAATATCTTAGAACGAAAAAGTGGGCGATTTTTTGAATAAATTTAAAGTGAATTTTGTTTGAATTTTAGAAAGCGGAGAAAGCTCGGAATTGGTCGCCAATTTCATCGTAAGCATCTTGGAGGAGTACGGTCTTGATTTCAATCGTCTTACTTCGTTCTGCGCAGACAACGCTCCGGTTAATTTTGGCGGTCCAACTCTAATGAGCGGTGAGTAATGTTTGAATAGAATGATTGATACGAACTAGTCTTTCAGAACGAACAAATCGGGACAAAGAAAAAAATGTGTTCAAACGATTGCAAGAAAGAAAAAAGAATCTCGTTCCGATCGGCTGCCCGGCTCACATCCTTCACAACGCAGCGCAAAAGGCGGCAGAGCGTCTTCCGGTGGATATTGAAGCAATCGTCTTCAAACTCACTAGTTATTTCAAAGGATCAACATTGCGTCATGAAAAGTTGAAGGAGTTTTGCAAATTTGTTGAGGTTTATTTTTAAATTGGAAATCTTTTTGAATCAAATTCAGCTAATTTAAATAGGTAAACTATGCGACGCTGCCTTCCCATACACCGACGATGGACGACTTTTGAAGAGCTAGATCGGATGGTGGAACTTTGGTATGCAATTCGAGAACTCTTTGCTTCCATGGACAAACCGCCAAAGATGCTCGAAGATTTCTTCAATTCTGATGAGGCTCAAATCGTGGTTTATTTTCTGCAAAGCATTCTTCTAACTTTCGAGAAGCCTCTTATTCTACTTCAGGTAAGCTTCTTAGTAATTTATGTTTACACATTTTGTTTGTATGCACGACGGCACTTCTTCCGGAGCTAGTGGACATAATGAACTCGTTCAAATCAAAGATTATCAGCCGTCAACAGTCATCATTTTACGGAGCTACAACGTCAACAAAGCTCGGCCGCCTTCTAGACCAAACTCGCGTGGAAGTTCTGAAGTCAAGTTTCGAGGTTAGCTTTTCGAGGTTAATTTGGGCTACCCTGCAGTAACCGTTTTCTAGGAATTTTATTCAACCGTGAAAGAATATGTTGCCAAGTGGTTTCACTCCGAGTATCTGCCATCGAACATGTCGTGGATTATGCTGTCGATTCCAGAAGTTAGTTACGCCGATGTTCAAGCGTTGGCATCTCAAATCAATCCGGGATAGCAGAATTGATTCTTTATTCGATGAGGTATGAGTTGTCCAAACATTTTTGAAAGAGTCATATTTTTCCGTGCATTTCAGGTTACCGTACTTAACTCTCTGATCGAACAAGTGCCAACTCAAGTGTTCAATGCGATCGGAGCTGAGGAAAAGTGGATAAAGATTTTTGCCGACAACGAGGATTCTCTGCCGGGCATCTTTCTATTGGTCAGTGCCGTATTCTCCATTCCGGTGTCTAATGCTTTCATTGAGCGAATCTTTTCTCTTTGCGGTGTTCAGTGGACGAAGGAAAAAAATTCGCTTCACGTCAATACAGTGAAAAGTGTGGTCCAGACTAAAGTTAATTTCGATTTCTCTTGCCCGCAAATGTATAGTTATCTTTTGAAAAGCAATGTTCTGTTAACCAAGATTAGAAGTTGGGAAAAGTACTTTTAACTGTTTGTTGCTAATTCATTGGTTGTTATTGTTGGTTTTTTCTGATTGAATAAAGAATTTGATGACGAATGGCGATATTTAAGGATAAGTTATCTAATAAAGTTACAAAAAGCAAAATTACAAAATGTACTGATTTTTGGGCCAAAAATCTTATTTTTTTCGAAAATGTACTTATTTTTGAAAAAAAAACTTGGGAGCCCTGGGGTTATGGGATGTGGTTAAAACCGAGTAGCGCCAAATATTCCATGAAAGACTGGAAATGCAGAAACGAAAGAGTACCCAGTTACTTGAATAACACAATACTTTCCAACAAAATAAAATGAAAAAACATTTTAAAGTGTTTTTTATATTTTTTGTGTGAAAGTGCAATCATCTCCATCAAGACAAAAAAGACGTCAGTGCAGTTTGTGGGATGAAACAATAGTTATACCAGCAATTCCAAGCAATATAGTGTTTTTGACGTTATACAGTCAACTCTCATTTTAGCAATCATTTTAGTCGACCTCATATGGAGATTCCTTTCCTGGTCGGTCTCATATGTCCGTGTCCATATGTACGTTATCTTGAGAGTTGATTGTACAGTCAAACCTTTATACCTTTTCGAAAATAGGGTGCCGTTGTATCGATTTTTGCTTTTTTAAGGTAAAAACTCTTTGCTTTCTGTAAAACGATCGGCAAAAACGGAATCCTTGCGATTTTTGGGACTAGACTGTAAAAACAGAACCAACAAAAAAAGTTCGAAAATCGGGTACGAACTTTTGGAGGTGCCCTTGTATAAAAGTTTGACTGTATACAGTCAATTTTCGATACGACAGGAAAAACTATACAGGGTCGTCCAAGAAATTTGCACACTTTTAAAGTTCCGACGTGACTCAATTTATCTTGCTTGCATTATTGTTTTTATAAAAACAGTTTTCTCCAAATTTGAAAAAGATTTATACCTAACATCAACCTGATCAATATTCACCTGTTTTCCGATCTCAAATCCCTCTGGGAGTCTATGGCGGCAAGAGTTGCAATGGAGCTTTGGATGCAACCCAAATGGTGTTTGAACATTTGTAATGCTGGTCTAAAATGTCATTTTATTGATCAAACCAAGTATTTTTGTAAATCCAAATACACCTCAATCCTGATGAAATACCAATCAGTAAAACTCTAAAAAGTTTTTTATCTCAAAAATTTGAAAAAACCACTCCAGTTAAAAATTACGGGAAAAAGTCGTCGACAAAGGCATTAGCCTGTTTTATGTCTTTGCAAGTAGTTTCACTGATCAGGAAGCTGTGCATCGACGGTTTGATGACCCCAGCTGAGAGAACCAGGAAGAAATCTCGGCAAAAGTCGAAACTAGTAGGTCCTTCACTAGATCCGATCCGCACATTAGACAAAAGACGCTGGTGGAAAGCCTGCAAAATAGAGGATTGAAAGTGGAATTTTTCAGGCCTATTTTTTGGTCCAGTTGCCGGATATGCTTTTGACACTTGGGCACTGTATGACCTCTAGATAACATCTGGACCTCTGGCATAAATGGAAATTACCGATAATTTTTTTGCTCGATAAATAATTTACTGGGTTACCTCAAAGTTACTGGGTGGAGCACTTGAACTAAGCTCCCAGCACTCGATTGCACTACACCCCCAGTAATCAATTATACTTTTTATGTTTATTTAAACTTTTAAATCATTTTAATTCAAAAAAATGTTTGGTAAAAATGAAAATTTTTTTGCCTTGGTTTCCAAGCTAAAATGAGTGCTGAAAGTTTAATGCAACTTAGCCTACCGGGTTATTCAAAAATTATATGTTCACAGGGTGTCTCAAAATTACGTTAACATTAAAAAAAATCGGTCAGCATAACACCGTTGTGGCCCGTTTCCGAATTTTTGGGTGGCAAGCCCCGGAACAAGCCCCTGACAACAAACTTTATTCACTCATAAGTAAATTACAAAACAGAAAATGATAACTATTATTGATTCTTACCACTCGAAATTCCTATTCTCCTTGCTAGCTTCCGAGTCGAGTTAACCTTCGTAGATGAACTTTCTGCGATTGCGTTTGCTGCACTTACCTTAAAAGAGAAATTGTGAAATAACAACCAGAAAACAAAACCACCAAATCAAATCCAACGGTCTTCATTTCTTGCACTTCTCTTTCTTCCTTGCCCGATCCGGTTCTTGTTAGCGCCAGTTTCTTCCAGCATTGCTGACCGTTTGCCTTGCCACTCCAAACAGCTGCCCGATTCGCGCATACCCAAGACCTCGATGACGAAGGTGAACAAAACCAGCGCATAGCTCGTCCTTCTTGACTGCAGCCATTTCTGCAAAATTGACAGAAATTAATTTGGCGAACCCACCTCAAACGTGGGTTTAAAAAAACAACAAAATTTAATGCAATGGACAAACTTGAGGGCCAATAAGCAAATGGGACGTAAATGAGAAAATAAGCAAAATACAAACAAACGAATAGGAAAAACTGAAATTTGAACAAAAATATTAAATTTGAAAATGTTAACGTAATTTTGAGGGCATAAGGGCGTTTGAGTTATGGCGTGCAAAAGGGCACAAAGTAACTCCAACGACTTAAAATAAATTTTAATATCGTTTATTTATTTTTGCAATCTTTGTTTATTTTCATTCCCTTTTCTCTTTCGATGCTGTATGCAAATGTATATGCATATTCTAGACCTATTTTCCCTCAAGTGATGGAGGTATTTCTAATCCAAGCGCTATTTACATTGAATTTAGGGTGAATCATGCTGGCGGCGGTATAAAACCTATTATGTGGTTAATATCAATGAAAGAGAAAAGGGAATGAAAATGAACAAAGATTACAAAAATTAATAAACGAAATAAAAATTTATTTTAAGACGTTTCCGTTACTTTGTGCAAAAGGGCACAAAGGGAAAGGGGGTGCACTTCATATGCTGCCGCGGCGTATAGTGGAAATCGGTCATAAGTTCGATTTCAATTGAATAAAAAGTTTTTACTTGACTTTTACTAAAATGTAAAATTTTAATTCTCGTCTGAATTTTACTGGTACCCGCCTTTCAAAATGTGGGTGGTAATTCTTTTTGCCTGTAGAATACTCTTTTTGGGTACTAATTCGGTTTAGCCCCACACCCCCATTTTTTGCTTTCGTGTCTCAAGTTTGCACAATTTTTTTAAACAACGTATTTTTTTTATCATTTTCCATTTTTAGTCGTGTTTTAGTCGTGTTCTTGCTTTTTTGTGTGCTCCAAGATTTTGTTTTCATCGTTCCGTCTCATTTACTTTATTCATCTTTTTTTGTTGCAGGCATGGAAGAACTCCGTACCCGCACTGGAATTAGTCTAATTGAAAAGCTGCCTGAGGAATTCCTTCACTTCACCGTGAATCACTCAGTCAAGAGACTGGTGCACACACTCAGACGATCGAATCAACATGGCGAAAATTCAAGAGAAGGCACAAGCAAGAATACGGCACACATTGTTCTGTTTTTAAAAGCTATGTCTCTGATTTGTTTGGCGCCGAAAGTTCGGTGGAAATGATATTATGTTCTTTTTATGGTCACAAATTGTTGACTTGTATCTATGTGAATAAATGAAAGATGTTTGTCGCATCAAAGAAAAATAAAAATCAAAAATGGGAGTGTGGGGCTAAACCGAATTAGTGCCCTTTTTTGCCCGTAGATTTCAAAATTTTGCGAAAATTCAAATTTTATGATCAAAAAAGACTTAGATAGCTCAGAATCCCACTATGATCGGCTCAATCGCCCAGAATCCCACCCTCAACAGTTCGGAGCCACCTAAAACCACCCCAAAAACTGGTTGAGATTAGTTAAATGCTGATTGGGAGTGGTCTAAAATGGTTTAGGGTGATTCTGAATGGTTGAGGGTGAGATTCTGGGCGATTGAGCCGGTGATAGTGGGATTCTGATGCGCGCAATCAAATTTTTGTAAAAAGTCCACTCCCCCTTCAGTCAACCCCCAACAAAAAACCAACTTTCAGAGGCTTTGTCCACATTCTGGTGGGATTCTAAGCTATCCAAGTCCTTTTTCGATCATAAAATTTGAATTTTCGCAAAATTTTAAAATGTACTGGCGAAAAGAAGTATTCTACGGGCAAAAACAAGTATTCTACGGTCGAAAAATATTATCTTCAAAATATTCTCATTGGCGACGAGCATGCCCCTTTAAAGAATCTCGTCTGTGGCCTGCCCTTTTCCCTAGATTTTCTTTTAAAAAAACTACCCACCTCACTCTGAACCTTCCAGTCATTTGTCATATAGGCGAACATTTCCTGGATATAGACAGCACAAAACGAAATCCAGCAGGTACTGAAATTGGCTTATGACCCGAAAACCAAAAAACATTGATTTGGACCCCATACCTAATAGCAATTTTGGTGTAGACCTGAATTTTTTCAGCCGAAAGTGCCAGATCAAACTCTAATATGGAAGTGTTCCAGCCAAAAGACTCAATACCATCCACTTGGCTCTTGACATTGTATTTACACACAATTTGGATGACACCCGTTTTGAAGAGTAGAATGTCCAGTACTTCAATGGTGGACGGAAATATTTCCACTAAATATTTTTTTTAAAGTTAGAAAAACATAAAAACTTTTGGTTATAAAATCTAGCCTGTTTGTTGTGTTTGATGGTGAGACATCAATACTTGGGTGACATTTAAGCGAGCCACTTTGAAAACAGCGGAGGCAAAGACATCTACATAGGTGACCTCATCTATTTCACAAGCCACACATAGGAAAGTGCCAATAAGTGATTTGAGCAGGAGGCTGGTGCCTGCAAACATATGTGAAAATTGGGAAAGTGTTAGGTTATCCCAAAAGTCGGTGCATGACCTTAAAGGGGCACGCTCGCCGCCCATGTGAATATTTCGAAAGGCGGGTACCAGGTCAATTCAAAAAGGAATTATTTTGAAATGCAAATTTGTTGAGTACCCCTTTGTGATAAGTATTGAAAACCATTCTCACCATTCAATAGCATCGGTAACTAAGTGCTGAAGCGGCGGTGGACTGTGAAAGTCGGTCGTCGGTTCAATTCTGACTAGGTGCATCATTTTTCTTCGACTTTCACCAAATTGCGTCATTTTAATTCTCGTTTGAATTTCACTGGTACCCGCCTTTTAAAATATTCCCATCGGCGACGAGCATGCCCCTTTAAAAGACAATACTTGTTGATAAAAATGGGAATTTCGCAAATTCAAATGCGCGCAGGACACTTTTTATTGCAAAATTAAATTTTCGATCACTCATTATATACTAAAAATAAATGATAAAAAGTATGAGAGCAGATAATGGAAAAGAACCTTGGACCAACAATCACCACACAACGCTGCTATACCACTCAGCTACTTAGACCACCTATACAGAAATCAGTTTTTCACTTTGATATACCAACACTAAACAATTCAAAAAGTATTTTTGGAGTAAAAAAATGTCTTTGCCAAATTCTCATTATCATTGATAAGTATGGTCTTTTAAAGTGGAGTACATCTCTTCACAGCCCACTGAAATTCGAATTTTAGTGCAATTGAAAATCAATAAAACGCCAAGATTTTTAAAATCAATTTTTTGAATGCATTTTTTTTTAATATCATGAGGGTCAAAATTTTCAACAAATACCAAATTTCTACCAAAATGCTGATTTGAACTCACAGTTTAGGGGTTAATGCACCATTCTTGCTCTAGAATATGTACTTTAATCCCAATTTTATTCAGACGAAGCCTATCTACAAATTCCACTCAAACACAAATCAATGAGGTCCTGACAAAGACCCTGCACGATATGAACGATATCTGGTGGTATCACATTAGTGACTGGAATCTGGATCAACTGCATTTCGTAATTGAGAAGCATTGTCGATTGAGTTTTGCTGACTGTTTCGCCGACAGACATTGGCCATTTTGGGTACAACATATATACCTAATAAATCAGGGTTAAATTATCAGACAATTAAATAGAAACCTTAGAAATCCTTGTTACAACGATAATTGAGTTCTCTCCGTATGCTTGGTGATCTCTTTGAACGATGATTTTGGTGCCTCACAGGTTGGGCTAGGATAGGAAGAGCTCGACCCAAGATGACCATAGACCGTATCGATGAATTTGAGATCTCCGGTCACGAAACTAGTGAAATGCATGGTTGTAGTTGAAGAATCACGGATACGCTGAAAAATATTAAAAAATTACCAAACTATTTTTTTCATCATTTCCGATCTTGATGGAGTCGAATTTTAGTTGATCAAAGACTGCAGATAGGTTTGATAAATTTTCGTAGCTATCATGATCGTCAAAGAGAGAAACTAGAAGAAGAGAACCAGTGCTATTTGATTGCTCGATGTTTCCGATTCCTATTGCATATTTGGTCGATTTTCCACCCTTGCCCCCTATGAATACTAGGAAGAGCTTATTGCTAGAGATATATAAATTTAACAGAGAAGCAAACACAAAAAATGCAAACTTGTAATCGTGGCGGCTTTAACTCTCTGTTCCTTTATTTCAGCTGCTTTTTGACACCTGCTCATTGCATAATTCCTCCACTTGGCCGAAAGTGCCGTTCTTAATTCCACATCAACTTTTTATTGCTTTGGTACGATTCCTTCTCAGCTATCAGTTTTGCTAAAGCAAAAATAACTTAAAACAGCAATTTTAACACAGAAAATAAGATGAAAAAGCTTGCAGAGACGAGTTCTTGTCATAACTCTAGCCCGGTCTACAGCTTCTGCTTTGGCTTGCTTTCGCTTCTCCACCACCTGTCTATGTGCTTCTCTGGCTAAAACCTGCTGCTTTTTGATCGGTTGACTGATTATTTCTTGATCCCGATTTCGCTGCTTACTCTTTTTGTAGCCTGAGTTGCGAGTCCTCATGATACTTGAAAATTATACCAAATTTCAGTCCGTCAAAAAATCTAAAAAAGTCGTCGTTTTTAAGACGTTTTGTACACCAATAGATAGCCCAGACATTAAGCTACAAGAATAATTGAGCCGATTTTTGTAAAGATGTTATTTCAGTAACTAGAGGCCGTTTAAAGCAAACAAGTGGCATTTTTCTGAGTAAAAATAAGGATTTTTGCGTTTTCCATCTAACTTTTGCATAAGGCACACTAAATTTGCATTTTTGCATACGTCTTCGGTACCAAAATGTAGCAAATTTACTCCTTTATCTGGTCTCCGGTATTGTTTGAAAATAAATTGACGAAAAAAAATTCTACGATCACGAAAAAGTATACAGTCAAACCTCGTTTATCCGGCACCCCCAAAAGTTCGTTCCCCTTGGTCGGTTTTTTGTGATTCGCCAGCCTAGTCTCGAAATATGCGATTTATTGCCGGTCGTTTTTCAAATTTCGTCATAAAGACTGCGAACCTCGGTTATCCGGCACCTGATTTTCAAAAAGGGTGCCGGATAACCGAGGTTCGCAGGTCTTTATGACGAAATTTAAAAATTTTGGAAAAACGACCGGCAAAAACAGAATCCTTGCGATATTTCGGAATAGACTGGCGAATCACATTTAGCAAAAGACTGAAAATTGAGTTAAAGAAAGTGTTGGACCCAAGGCGGGAACGAACTCTTGGGGGTGCCGGATAAACGAGGTTTGACTGTACCAGATAAAAAATTTGAAATTTTTTTACGGAAATCAATTGTGATTCTCAAATTTTGCTTGTTTTATGGGCAACTGATGGCTTATTCGAAAGCTCTATTAGTGGGAATTTTTCAGGAACAAGCCTTGCGCAGGTAGCAGAGAAAAATTAGGATATAAAGCAAGATAGTTAGCTAACTCAAAAGAGTCTAGTTTCAAAAATTTTGAATTTCGCGCATTTTTTTTTTGCTATTGCACATATTTGCCATTTCAGTGGGCAATTTCAGTGCACTGTGTCTTGACCGTATCTTGACCGTATCTATTTTTTTCATATTTCTTTAATGATCGAGTAAACGCTATGTGGTCTGAGGCTAAAAATTATCAATTTATTGATTAAAATCATTTAGGTTGGTTGTCAGTTACATCCCTAATTTTACGATTTTCTTTTTGTTGTTAATGCAAATCACCTTCAAAATAAAAGAATTTAAAATTTATAA
This sequence comes from Ditylenchus weischeri, assembly GCA_029231635.1. Taxonomy (NCBI): domain Eukaryota; kingdom Metazoa; phylum Nematoda; class Chromadorea; order Rhabditida; family Anguinidae; genus Ditylenchus; species Ditylenchus weischeri. The sequence goes on from JAMRYI010000201.1 coordinate 157,710, forward strand.
AGCTTTTTCATTCAGTTGGTTCTCAAAAAGGATGATATAGTCAACCCTCTCTAAACGGGCACCTCCATAAACGGGCACCCTCTCTAAACGGGCACTTAATTCTCGGTCCCAAACAATAAAACTCCCTCTGTAAACGGGCTCTTGGCAGGAATTCCTTTTATCGCCTAACCCAAAGTCACGTTTTTATGGTTTCTATAGCTGTATTAGACCGTGAAAACGATAGAAAACCTGTTTTTTCATTATTTTCATTACAAATCTCGTAAAGTCTTTTCTCTCTTGTACATCTTTACAAAATGATTTTATAAAATGATTTTATGATTTTAATAGTAGCTATGAGCAAGCGTCCTAACAAGAAGCATTCGCTGGATGAAAAGCAGGCAGTCATCGAGTCGGCGAAGAAGAACAGCAACAATACTGAACTAGCCAAACAATTTAACATGCCGCGATCTACAATTCAACGAATTCTGAAGAATAAGGAAGCAACTATGAAGGATATTGAAGATGATGCTGGCGCAAAGCGTGCTCGATTGAGGCCAGTGAAGAACGATGATCTTGAATCAGCTCTTCTAGATTGGATCAAGTCGGTAAGGAGTCAGAATGTTGCAGTGACTGGTCATCTGATTACGGTCTGTCTTTTGAACAACTCTTTACTTCATTTTTCTCAGTTTTTAAATTTTCAGGAAAAAGCTAAAGAATTGGCAGCTTTACTCGGCGTTGAAGACTTCAAAGGAAGCAGTGGTTGGTTAGAAAAATTTCAGAAGCGGCACGCTATTTCGTTACATAGCGAGCAAGGAGAAGCAGGAAATATCAACGTCAGCTGTCTAACAGATTGGCAGCAACATGTTCTTCAAGAAGCTTTGGCAGAATACTCACCTGAAGATGTCTTCAATGCAGATGAAACTGGTCTATTCTGGAAAATGCTGCCAAGCAAAACTCTGGCATTTAAAGGTGGATATTTTTGTGGTTCTTCTATGCTCCGTACACTGTTTATTCTGATGTGTTAAAGTGAAAAATGTACGTCTGGCAAGAAGAGCAAAGAGCGTATAACAGTTCTCGTCGGCGCAAATATGAGTGGTACGCAAAAGCTTCCTCTTTTGGTGATTGGCAAGTCAGACAAGCCTCGTTGCTTCAAGAATGTTCAAGTTCCAATAGAGTACACTGCTAACAAAAAAGCATGGATGACAAGTTAACAGTTAATTTTTGGTGCAAATTTTTTAAGTAGCTCTAATTATAGCTCTGATATTTGAAAAGTGGCTCAGAAAGTGGGACTGCCGTTTGAAGCAAGATGGAAGAAAAATTCTGCTGGTTTTGGACAATTGCTCATCACATCCACATCTTTCACTGAACAATATCAGGCTCCTCTTTCTTCCTCCAAATACAACAGCTTTATCTCAGGTATTTACTGGCATGACTATTACAATTTGATTTGTTTATTAGCCCATGGATCAAGGGGTTATTCAAAACGCAAAAGTTCGCTACCGCCGTTTTCTTCTTCGCAAACGTATAGCTGCTATTGATGCGAAAGCCGAATTCTGCTTCAACCTTTTGGATGCTTTGCATCTACTACGACGCTCGTGGAGCGATGTCACAGAAGATACGATTGCTAATTGCTTCAGACATGATAAATTTGTTCACTGTGTGGAGGTCAGCCTTTTATTGCAAATGCAAAACACATTGTATGAGTTTAAAATGATGTTTAGCCCATTGAACAGGAACGAGATGAGAGAATAAATGATGAACTAGTGACGCTATGGGAAAAACTGCAGGTACGTGTATGACAAATTTATTTTAAGTTTTTTCTTTACGCAAATTTTACAGTTGAATGACGACGTCGAAGAAGGTGCGGAGCTTAACGACTACCTCACTGCTGATGATGAGCTTACAACAACTGGAACGCGAACGCTAGCCGAAATCGCTGAAGCACATTCCGGAGCTTACTTGGTGGATGACACAGTGAAGAGCGAAGAGGAAGTGGTCGAAATGGAGCCAGAAAAACCAGCCGTTACATCAACTGAAGCGTACAAGGCCTTAGAAATTCTCAGACAGTATGTGGAGCAAAACTTTGCTGATCCTTCAGTACTCGCTTTATCCGACAAATTTGATGACCTCCTGGCTGAAGATAGTATGAAGAATATGAAACAAACGTCAATAACCGAATATTTCCCGTCGAGTGTCTGAATCTACAATTTACAACATCCTTGGTCATCTTATTGTTTCCAACATCCTTGGTCATCTTATTGTTTCCAACATCCTCGGTCATCTTTTTGTTTAATAAAATTTTCGTTTGTTTTATAGTGTCTCTTAACCAAACCTCTATAAATGGGCATCCTCAAAGACCCACAATTAGTCAATTCTCTATAAATGGGCACCTCTATAAACGGGCACCCTCTATAAACGGACACCTAAGGCTCGGTCCCTAGGGGTGCCCGTTTAGAGAGGGTTGACTGTATTGATTTTATAGACTCAGAACTGCACAGAGGGTTGGTAGAAGTAAATTTTTATATCACAATTACTTCAGAAACCGGGTAGCTTGACAAGGTTGACCTAGCAAAGAAAAGGCATTAAAGGTTGAAAAAAACCTTTGAAAAACGCCTTTAATTATACTTTCGAAAAATAAATTCGACCCATTATAGCCCTTAGCATAGTTCCAGACACGGCTTTCCAAACGGTACAGTCGGCAGCTTTTACCCCAATTTCATGGTCTAGTTTGTTTATGAAAATGCAAGTGGCAAGTTCGATACCCTCCAGAGGCACCTTTTTTTTAATCCCTGCTTTGGGTCCCTGCCCAGTAGGCAATACTTCGGTACGCCCCCTTGCTTTTTATTGTAAATAGGGTTATCGACCGAGGGCTCGGTTATCTGGTCCCTTGGGCACCGATTTTAGGCTGCCGGATAACTGGGGTGTCGGATTACAGACCAGATACATGCTCCTAGAAATATGCACAGACCAGTCAATTCAGAAAAAATCCCACTAGTGATTTTTCACAGAAAAATAATTTGCTAAGGGGCTTAAACGACAGGAAAAGTCTAGCTGGTTTTTGAAACGTCTCATCACCTTTGGGAAAAAAACATATGAATCCATAAAAAATACTTACAAAGAGTTTGGATATCATGTACAAGAGAAGCGTGTTCACGAGAGGCCTTTGTATTAAAGTTGAAATCCGAAGAAGATATCTTCAAAAAACAATATTTTACTATCATCCAACAATCAACAAGTGCTTACCAATGTCTGAAGGAAATTTTCGCCACATTTTTTAGCCAAGGATTCGCTCTCAGCTAGCTCGAACCACTTAATTTTGTTGGATTTGTAGAATAATTCTTTCAAAAACAGTGGTTTTCCATTTTGGGCGTCTAGGAAGTATCTAGAAAAACCATCATTTTTATAATTTTACTTGGCAAAAATTCACATTTTTCCACTCTCGAGCACCACCAGCAAAACTTCGCCATCAGGGCTCCAGCAAATACTTTCCAAATTGCTGGGATCTACCATGGAATCACGGGATGTGCCAGCCAATAAATTTGACCAATTCTTCAGAAATGCTTCTTTGCGAAAACCAGATCTGAAGATAAGTTGATTTTGTGGCGGGTAATGCTAGATCATTGAGACATATTACCTTCCAACCAGTCTTCCATCCTGATCTTTTGACCACCACATCTCCTCTGCGAGAAGCCAAAGCCAGTAAATTCATTTTGGGGTTCCATTCGGCACATAATACCTGTATTACTTTTGTTAGGGGTAATACATGTCAAAAAAAATTGCACAAGAATAAATTAGGTATGCGGTTAATTGGTTCACAAAAATGTAACTGGTGCCTACACAGAACGGAGGAAATTTAGATTTGTAACTGAGGAATATTATTTCAAGTGCTGGAAGATTTGTCATGTGTTCCTGAAATATCTTTAATCCTGATCTTTCAGCGATGTCTATTATGAGTATAGATAGACAAAGAACACCAGTTAAAACCAAAAAATTATTTCCCTGGCACCGAGCTATTAAGCGGTTCTACGCGTGAAAAATCGCAAGTCTCCCCAAATATATTTGGCTAGAATGCGCAACCTCAAAGTTTGTCCTATATTTGCACTTGTCAAACTGTAGATCACGTTCCACAAAATGACTAGCAGGCATATCTAAAACAATTCAAAGTCCCATAATTCATAAATTTTACACCAATATTCTCTTTGCATTTAAAAAATAGCATAAATTCAGTTCGAATCAACCAAAATTTACCCGTTTATTGGCATATGGGGAGATTTCTAGCACAAAACTAACAAAAACAACAGAGAGATGCACGAAAAAATGAGAGACCAACAAAACATAATATCTTTTATCGAAAACAAGCAGGAACAAGCGCCGCATGGTCAAAAAATATTCCGCAATAACACAACAACAATCAATGATGAAAACAATGGGAACTATCAAGAATGGCATGTGAAGCGTCTTTGTCTCTTTTCTTGGCAGTACTTCAGAGCGGATTCGGATCTCTTGGGTCTTCCCGACTTGTTGAACAGCGTCTCCTAAAAATGAAAAAAATTAAAACTGCAACACCAAACACTTTTCCAAATTTAGTATAGGGTGGCCTAAGAAAAGTAGCCGTAGATATCCGCTTTCGACAAATGGTTGCTTGCAATCGCCTTAGAAAAAGCATACTTTTTGTTTGGTGTCTAATATAAAAAATAAATGATATCTACTTGGTTCTCTGTTGTCTGGGTCCTCACTTTAGATTAAAAAATCTTAGACCACTAGGACAGAGCAAAAGTAACGGAACAGTGGCGGTACGTAGCGGTACGGTACAGTGCACCAAACATAATTTATGACAAGAAATACTGACCAATTTTTTTCTAAAAACATTATAAAAATTGACCAAACAAAAAATCTATTAGCTAAACAAAATGCATTTTTTCAAAGACGATTGCCAACAACTGTTCGTCGAAACTCAACTTTCATCAAAAATTATGGCCACTAGAAATTCTAGGGCTACCCGTTCTACCCCTGATTTCGAATTCTGACCATAAAAATTGAAGTCGCTATCCAAAGACTAAGGTCTTGAAATGAAAGGTCTGAAATTTCCGCTAAAAATGGCATATCGTGCTACAATATCGTTTTTGATTTGAAAATTAGTGATAAAAGTTATACACCGACGTCCCCACCTTCTCAGATTGCGATACTTCTTTAGTTCATGTCACACCTCAAATTTTTTGTTCACTTTTTAAAATATTTTCCTCTTGTTTCTTATTTAAATTGTCGAGAATTGTTGTGTCGCCATTTTTTGCATTAATATGTGTCATTTTCTCGATACTTTCATTTTTTAGAATGGAAGAACGACGTTTCACTATATCAAATTTGAGGTGTGACATAAACTAAAGGAGTACCTAGATCTCCTTTAGTTTTATAGAGCAAAAGCAGTGGCAAGTTCCTGTCTCAACAACATCTCGCGACTGCTCAAAATACTTACCAAATTCCTAGTAGGCGTGAAGTTGGTGATGTCTCTGAACGGGGTCGGCATCGGGCGAATCTTCAAGTGTTTGTCGGACGAAGCCAAACTATTTTCTGCTTCCTCGTCTCGCTCTTCTGAGACTGCACGGCATGTAGAAACCAAATCCTAAAATAATGTCATACAATACCAATTTGTCAAATTTTTAAGCAGACAACAATAATTACCTGAGTTTGCTGCGCAGTATTCACCAAAGTCAAAAGACTGCAGCTTTTATTAGCGGGAGAATCAGATAGATGGCTGGTAGGAGTCTGAAAATTAACTTTCGTAAATTTATTGAGTTGTCTAAAAAGTACGATGAACCTATCACAAGGAAAATTGGCATGTCACAGAAAGTTAAGGCATGAAAATTTCAAAAATTTTTATAGGTTGTACAATTTGCGTCGGCACCTATCAAGTAACCTGAGTATTTCCCCAACAAATTATTCGTTGTGGTTTAGTCGGCTGATCATGGCAAGTTGTTGGTAAAAAATTATAGAGTCATAATTATTGCTTCATAAGCCTCGGTTTCACGCCGTGTCCATCCTTGACTTTTATTAAGCCAAGATCTAAACTACACCACCACCTTACAAAAAGCGATTAATTTGAGATTACTTGAAGGTACGCCTGAAGAATAAATACAAGAAAGTATATTAAAAAGTACTACAGCTGATTGACAACTGAATAATGACATTTTCACTACCCACTTACTGAATGCTTCTTGAAAAAAATGGTTGGCACCACAGGAGGACCGCTTATCGAGTTCAGACTCCATATATCAAATAATTAACCATTACGAGCGGAGCTAAAATCAGTGACTCCAAAATTTTCAGTCTACAATTTTGAAGGGTGGAATCGATAAAGTGCAAAAATGTTAAAGCACGACTGATAATAACAACTCACCTTGAATTGATGGTCGAACATTGAAGAATTGAGCGTGGGAGTTCTCGCCTGAGATCTGGCAACGTCTCTGGAACAGATGGAAGAATTGGCATCATACTTATTCTGGAGCTTAACATCAATAACTTCGACAACAGCGACTTGGACGGCTGCTTCTTCTTGGACACGATTCGCATTGTTGTTGATTCTCTTGACAGCATAGCCTGGCACATTTCTGGACCAGTGGGAGTACATTTCTTCTGAAAAAAGAAAAATTGAAAGTTATATAGGGATTTAGAAGCTTTTATGCATGAATCTGACGCGATTACCCCGCCACCAATAGTATTTATGAGATGAAGACCTTGGCGGACAACGTCTCCAAACTTGGGCAGTCTAGTTTCACATACATTCTACTGGTTGTGGTGAGAATGAGTCGCCAATCCGCGTCTTAGCGTTGTGACCAAGACTTTATGGAGGAGTCTTTACACTAGAGCCAATCGTAGTAACTTACCTTGAGCGACGGGATTTTGAGGAAGTTCAAGTGCCGAAGAGAAGTGTGATTTGCTTTCAAACGTTGCTGTAGATAAGCCAAAGCCCTCATTCTGCCACATCTTTTTCTTCTTGCGTCCAAACCAGCAATTGCCCATGGTTGACAGAATCTGAAAAACGGATGGTTAATACTCACAGGGTCTTTATTTTTCAAAAGGTTCAAAAAGTCTTCATTGCAGACTTTGCTTCAAAAATTTTGTTTTAAATTTGACCGAAACAGGTCGTCTCAAGACTAAACAGGATTTGGATAATTGTTTTGGGTTGAGCAGAATATCCTGATGCGCTTTTCGATAAGTTGATTAAATCTTCTCTTACAAGGGAAGGTCGCGAACTGTAAAATTCGATACGCAAATTCTGAATGTGCCATCTGGCGCTAGTGGAGAATCCGTGTCCAAAATATGCCTTGGTCCCCCTGTTGTTTTTAAATTAAAAAATTTGTTTTGAACCAAGGCATTTTTGATAAGAAACGGGGGAAAAGAAAAGAAAATGGGGGACCAATCTCTTTTTCACGAAAAAACAACAGGGGGGACCAAGGATATTTTGGACAAGGATTCTCCACTAGAGCCTGCCATCTTGTAGAGCATAGTCGATTTACTATGTAGAATTTCAATATTTTCGGCAAACAGACAGAAAAACTCCGACCTGGGACTCGAGAAACATCGAAAATAGGCTAAAAATTGCCTTAGTCCCCCATGTGGATTTTCCAGACATATTTTTTAGTCCTAACACCCCTAAAAGATTGATCCCCACCTGGGTCCAACTCTTTTTCTCAGCAAACGGGTTAAAAAAGTGTAGGACTCAGCTAGGAATCGAACTTTTAAAGATGTCCCTACATCGAGGTTTTGCTGCAGACAAATATGTATTCGAAAATCAATAGGGAGACCAAGGGGGACCAAGGCAGTTTTCGGCCTTATATTTCTCGAGTCTCCAGGTTGGAGTTTTTCTGTCTGTTTGCCGAAAATATTGAAATTCTACGTAGTAAATCGACTATGCTCTACAAGATGGCATGTTCAGAATTTGCGTATCGAATTTTACAGTTCGCGACCTTCCCTTGTTAGTTGTGCTGATGAAACAAATTCCATGGGAAAGGGCAGATAATTAACCCATTTGTGCCGAAGTGTACCAAAATGGTACATAAAATTGCCTTACTCTGCGGTATCGAAACGTACTTTTTAAAAGATTTGTACTTTTTTTGGGACCCGGAATCTTGACGTCACTGGCTTATACCCTTCCCGAAAAATTTACTTTCTTATACCCCGCCCAAAAATCGGACCTACTTTCGTATACCCCTCCCTAAAATTTTTGTCAAAATCTTTTTTTCGGTGCTTAACACGGGAAACCCTGGTGCGCTCAACAGTCACAACAGGTAGAACAGAATGTGCTAAACAAGATGGTACGCGTTTTTTTTCGCTTCGATGTCTGACGAAGTAGGTGTAAAGGGCTCCGGAAGGTAAGAGGATGGCCATGGTCATTATGTGTCACCCTGTAGTCAGTGAGATGGGCTACAAAAAATTGGCAATTTGCCTTAGAATGGTTTACGAAAATTAAGAAAAAAGGAGAAAAGTCAAAAATATTTAAAAAAAATTGAATTTCAGCAAAAATGGGTTAATAAAGTAGGTAGGGAGTCGGATGTTGAAGTATTTGAAGTCTTATAACTGTACGAGATTTATCATTTTTCATTGTGTAGTTTTTTTATATACTTTTTTATACCGCAGGAAATCTAAAAATCTAAGCCCGTACAGAACCAGTGGGGGGAAGGTGGTTTTACGTCTTTTCATTTAGAGATGACCAGGGGTGTGCACGAGCCAGCCCCGAGGTAGGGCCTGCCCGCTCGGTCCTCCCTTTACAATTGGACAAAGCTTTTCCGTGCTGCAAAAAGGCTTTTTTTGCTACAAAAGAACTTTTTTTGCTCCCAAAACACTTTTTTTTGCTGCAAAAAAGATTATTTGTTGCAAATATTTTTTTGCTCCACATGCATTCTTTGTAATATTATATGTATAATACTTGATACAACTTATCGGCGCTCTATAGTAAAGTACAGTACAGTTATTTGTATAGTACAGTTATTTGAAATTTCAATGAGCTATGACTTCATTCATAAAATAGGTATCCTATTAGAACTCATTTTTCGCCTGTTTTTTTTAAACGGAAGCTGACATTCTGGGAACACGATGGTATTAGCGACAAAAGTGATTTCGCTATACGATTCTGCCTTCGAAGTAAAAAAGCGTTACCCACCCACCCACACATGCCAAATACTATGTAAGATAAACAATGTTACGAAGAATGCATGTGGAGCAAAAAACATTTGCATAAAGTCTTTTTGCAGCAAAAAAGACCTTTGGAAGCAAAAAAGTCTTTTTGCAGCACGAAAAAGCTTTGCCCTTTACAATTATCAAAGTACCACCTTTTTAAAAGCATCCATTTTCAAAATTTCCAACTTTTTTTAAACGACTTTTTCTCCTGCAGAAAATTTTCTTTTAAATGCTCTCTTTTTATAACTGAAAACTCTTTTTCTCGAGAAAAAACTGCTTGCATTAGAAAGTCTGAGATGATGCAAAGATGCCCTTAAAAATGCCCAAAGATGCCCCTGTATTTTTGCTCTTTAACTGTTTTTACGAATAAGAAAAATAAGTAATGCAGGCTTAAAGGGGCATGCACACCTTTTTCACAATTTGTGCCCGCTAACTAAAAGAAAATTTCCGAATCATTGAACTTCTATACAGATTTTTCAGCTTGGTTTCTTACAAAACAGGGCTAAGAACTTAATTTTAGGTATTGTTTTGTTAGAAACCAAGTTAAAAAATATGTACAGAAGTTCAATGATTCGGATTCTGATTAACGGGGACAAATTTCGTAACAGGTGAGCATGCCCCAGCATGCGTGCTGGCCCGGGCCGGGCTGATAGAGTCACCTGCCGTGCTAGGCCGGTCCAAAAATACAATAATCTAATGGCTGGCCCAAAAATTTCGGCCCGTGCACACCTATTGAGATTTTTCTGCGAGGACACCCAAAAATCTTTTCTAGTAGTAAAAAATGGCTGATTTTTTCCCTCTTTACCGAGTTATTTTAGTCAGTCTGAACAGTATTTTACGAATCTCCATCTTACATGAAAATAACCTCACCTCACATAGTTTCATAAATGTCATCTCAGGCATGCTATCACCAAAAAAGCGATATATTCCATCCATTTACCCAATTGCTGTTTTCCTTTAGCAATTTCATCAAAAAAATTCAATTGGGCTTTATCCACCCGTTCCTTTATCCACATAAAGAACATAGGTTGTTTTTTCAGACTTCTTCTTCTCCCTCCTATCCAAATATATCAGGCTTTGCACAAACAATCCCCAATCCTTAGTCTGGGAATAAAATGGGCAGTTACATTCACAGGGCCCTATTAAGTGCACCATTGTTCACAATAGCCGTTACTCGGAGATATTTTTGTTCTTTTCAAACGTTTTTACTCTTTAAGTCAAAGCTGGTAATTTGTGAAAAAGTCGTGAAAAAAATGACAAACTCCATATAAATTTTTTGCCATGTATTTGTACACAAATTCTGGTCTTTAGTCTGACCTGTAATCAAATTTTTTAAGGAAAAGTTGAAAATCTGATATTATGTACCTTTTGTCCAATTCTGGAAAAAAGGTACATAACGTAACACGCCAAGTTATAATGCGCCAATTCAAAATATTTTCAATTTTCACCTTAAATATGACTAAAAGTCTTTATTTAAAAAAGAGTCTTATTTGTTTTTACATGTGAAAAGGAAGTTGAACTTGTTGAAATCAAATGAGAAATTATACTGAATAATGCTAAATATATGCTTTAATGCTAAATATATATTTCATGCTAAATATATGTATGCTAAATGTATGTTTTATGCTAAATATATGCTAATTATTATATATTTTCCATGCCCGAGTCAATTTTTTCGAAATTATATCACCATCCTCGTGTGTACAATGATCGGAATGGCAGAGCAACATTGCACGACGATAAGCAGACTTGACTTGTTCGAATGTTTCCAAAGTAGGTTTATCCCATCTTTGTCTAGCCTCGGTCCATAGCACTTCATGAAGGGTTAACAACAGCTCGACAATATCACCACCCCAGCTCTCGGCTGAAGTATCGTGATGCTTAATAGATATTATTAGTAAAACAATTTAATAAAAGAAGGTTGAAGCTCATTACTTTTGAGTCGGATATGACAAGTCGTTTTTCGCAGTTATTGATTGATTCATTTTTCTTTTTGTTTCATATTCCACCACATAGGCTTTTTCCTCCTCATATTCTGGCAGATAGATTTTTTCCTCTTCATATTCCACCAGACATTCATTTTCCTCTTCCGTTTCATATTCCGGCACACAGGTTTCTATCTCTTCATATCTCATTAGATATTCATTTTCCTCTTCTGTTTCATATTCCGGCACATAGGCTTCTTCCTCTTCATATTCCCCAAATTCCTGCTGAATATAGTAGGTAACTGGTGGTGGTGACTGTGTAACGTAGTGAAACAACTGCAGTGGTGGATTGGGTCGATAGGTCACTTGTTGGTAGGGCTGTGGCCGGTATTGATAGCGCACCTTTAGTGGTATTGTACGGTAACATACTCTAGGCTCAGCCTTTGCATTCGAAATAGCTCCAATCGCTGACCCAAGATATTAGAACTCGACGTTGCCTGATTTATGAGTTCGATGTTTATCATACTTTCGCCACAAATCTTTATCAGCATCTCTAATTGCAATCATTTCATTCTCATATTTTGTGATGAGGGGTCTGTGAATGCACACAAATTAGCGATTATTCGGTGTAAATAATAAGCACTTACATCACAAACTGTTTTGGAAGAAAATTAGTCTCCTCGAACTTCTTGGCGTGTCCATATATGTGCTCTTAGAAAATGTTCGGTGGTACTGTTGGGCAATATATTCTTTAACCTCCGACCAATCTATTAAATTATTTTTCATCTGCTGTAGTTGGTCACTAATATCGGCATTATCCCAACTAAATGTCTCATCCGGCATCCTGAAGTACAATCAAATTTAATCAAATTTAATCAAAATAAGAAATATATTTAATCACATATAAAACATACTCTTAGTTCACTCCTCGGCACTAACATCATTTTGGTATTTTCGTTCATAGTATCCAACATGTGTTTCGGAAGTCTTTTCCCTTTGTCTTAACACAATGTAACAATATGGACAGTTTCACAACAACAAAGGCGAAAAATAGTGATAAAAGCTGTTTAAATTGGCGTTTGAGCTTGGCGTAGTAAAAAGTGCCTTTACAAATAAATTCAAATTGGCGCGTTATAACTCATGTGTTACGTTATGTACCTTTTTTCCAGAATTGGACAAAAGGTACATAACGTCAACGCACCTGAAAATCTGATATTCATGACCTTTATACTTTTCCAGTTCACTAGGGTTCTCGACACGACATGTCGATTTCGACATGTCGTGTCGAAATGTCGACATTTTTCGACATATCGACGCGACTCGAAATTTCGAAAATTTTCGATTCGACTTGACACGACATGTCGACAACCCTACAGTTTACGTTGAATGAAATAATAATAAAAAATTTGCAAAATAAACCTGCGCATTATCATCAGGGCTGGGCCACCTGGGTGCTGATGGTGGATCAGGACCACGCAGGTCCGATTAAGACCACTGAGAGTGTAACTACTGAGGAAGTAACTACTATGAGTGTCCTTGAGGAGAATTTCACTAGAAGAAAACCATTCAATACTTGAAAAATGAGGAGAAAAGAGGAAAGAAGTTGGAATGAGAGTGTCTTCGACACAGAAAGAACCACGAAAATGCTTTACCAAAAAAATTTTAATGAATATGCATGTAAACGTTGTCAGGAATTGTTTCCATACCCGCGCTAGATTCTGAATTTTCTTGAGCCAGACCTCTGTTTAAAAAGAACGCAAAAGTGTCCTAAGGACCATTTCTTTGTTCTAGATACCGTGTTCGAGTTTTTTTGAGAAGGTGGCCAATTTTTTTCGTGTGAAAACGAAAACGTTAGCCGAATTGCATATTTTTACGCATCAGTATTTTTGGCACATCCTGTATAGTGAAGCCGAGAAAAAAGCATAGACATACTTATTCTATTATTTATCTGCTTGAATAGCCAGATGGATGGGTGTGTATGACTAGCTTACACTTGCACACTACCTACCCACTGGCGTCACTTTGTGCCTATAGAGTTGAATGAAGCAGCCATCCAGCTACTTGGATTGCTTTCTTTCAATACTTCTTCTTTCTATAACCTGCTTGCCCTTTTACTTTTTTTGCTTCTCTATACAGCCAAAATTGAATTGTCTGTGAGTGAAATGCAAAAAAGATATTGGATAAATGGAAAAAGGCTAGCTTTTTTAGATGGATAAGCAAGTAAGTTGTAATCCATCAAAACTTTTGTTTCTCTGTTTATGTGAATGGAACCCCAATGAATATACATAATACGGCTCCAAATTTTTTTTTGATTTCTGACTTTTGGGGTAAAAAGTTTTTTAGTACTTTTTTTTGCATGGGACAAAAACTGATTCAGGATGATCACCCCTTATAATAAGTGCTTTTTGCACCGTCGATAACTGTACGTTGATAACTGTAGAATTTCTCGTATATTATACTAGAACTTCTACAGCTTTCGACGTACAGTTATCTTTCAGGCAAAAACTAACTTAAGATGAATGGATATTTATCTTGAGTCAAAAAAATTATTTTATTTTGCACTCCGCTGTGTTTTTCTGCATTGTTTTCATTCAACCAGTCCAGCTATATATTTGATCGGTCAATTGACTAGTCAAAATCACTTGTATAGTCTACTTTTATGTAAACAATTGTTATCGATAGCAACATTTTTCACATTTTAAACTAATTAAAGCAATGAATTAGCTTCAATCACAAGTCAATCACGTCATTTGTCATTTAGCAGTAGATCTAGCTGTTTAGTTTCTTACTGCTTTTATGCGTCATCCTCAGGAAATAGGTGTTGCTGATAGCAGGAGAAGTGGCTTATTTTTTAATCTTTGAAGTCAAAAAAGGACACAACCACTTTTATTAGCAGGTTTTAATGGTGGTGATCCAAATTAATTTGCATTTTTCACCCAGTAAGAGTAGTAGCCTATGCTATTTTTGTGCGGGTGGACTTTATCTCTTGAATTTATGTTGCCTCTTCTTCGAAGTCTCGTCTCACTCTGTTTTAGACTGCCTGTGCGAATATTACTATTTTTTAAATCAGTTTTTCAATTTTTGTGATTGTTTGTTTGTGCAGGATGAAAGAGATCACCCTTAAATTGGTTTGGTGGTACACTTTTTTCATAGATTTTGCTTTTAGAAATCCAAAAAGCCTGATGCAAAAGTGCAAAAAGATCAATTAAGCGTGGGAGATTTCCAGAATTTCCCGGTAACCGCCTAGCTCCCAAATTTTAGTCATACAGTGTTTCAAAACCTTTTTACCCACATTTGTTTTGCTCGTAACTTTTTTAATTTGCGTGTGAAATTGTTCGCAGACAGCTCATTCTAAAGCCTAGACGTTAGGATTTTGTTTAAAAAAGAGATCGACTCGTTTTGATTATCGATGGCCGAGTTATTGCTGTTTTTATTAAATTTCCACATTGGTATGTCGAGGAACCCCTTCATTGGCCAAGGTTGACTGTGTGGGCGGGTATTGGCTGTAATGGTGCCGTTGGGCCGTTTTTTCTAATGCAACTTCAATGCCTATCAGCTAATTTCTGATTAGAGCAGGATTCCGACTAATCCATCGATTCGGAAAATAGCGGTAAGCCTAAGCAGAGCTCGAACCTCCGATCCCCAATGTGGTGGAGTTTCATCTTACATGAAAACAAGTTTATCGAAATTCGCCAGTGCTGGAGGGTCGGAATAACATTACCTGTATCATTACCAAATATTGCTGGGTATTAATACTCCCATTAGAAAAAAACGTCCCAACTACACCATAATAACCAATACCCGCCCACACAGTCACCCTTGGCCAATGAAGGGGTTCCTCGGCATACCAATGTGGAAATTTCATAAAAACAGCAATAACTCGGCGATCAATAATCAAAACGAGTCGATCATTTTTAAACAAAATCTTAACGTCTAGGCTTTGGAATGAGCTGTCTGTCGAAAATTTTACACGTAAATTGAAAAAGTTATGAGCAAAACAAATGGGGGTTAAAAAGTTTTTGACTTTCGCCAAAAATTAGCTTGGCCACCCTGTGATTGTTTTTTTCACAAAATTTGTGTTCTTTGTTTTAACGCAAAAACACAAATAAAACAACGATTTTTTTTAATTTAAGAAATATATCGCAGGAGACCAATTTAAAAAAGCACGCCCGTTAAAAAAGTTAAGCGGGGGTCAAAATCTTTTTTCGATTCGTTAAATTTTTCACTCGTTTTACGTTCAATCTAAAATTGATGACCTTACACTACTTTTAAAAGTTCGACAGAAAACTTAAAAAATCAAGATAAAACAGAGTTGCGAACTCAAAATTTAGAAAAAAAATACTAGAAAAAAATAATACATCCACTTTTGGCCAAAAAAGTACAATTCGGCCATTTTGCGTCAAAAATGCCATTTCATCCAGTGCTTATTTAAATTCGAGCACCGAAAAAAATATTTTGACGTAAAACCTCAAAATTGAAAAACATTTCGGGTCCCAAAAGTACAAACCTTTTTAAAAAGTACTTTTCGATACCCTGGAGTAAGGCAATTTTATGTACACTCGAGTCTCGATATAGTGATCACCCGAAGGACCCCCCACAGGTTATCACTATAAAATTAAATTAAAGATTAAATTATAGATTAAATGAGCGAGAAAGATAAAAATTACTGATCTGCGCATTATCTTCGCTTAACGCACGGGCATGCTCTTTTAATAAGAGGAAAAAAAACAACAGGAAAGACAAAAGGGTTGCAGTATCGAATCCCCCCACGCGGAAGGGTCAGATGGAGGAAATAACCTCATATTGGCGGTTCTCCGCGATTTCATGAGAAAGCCGGCTGTTTTTTTAAGTCTGAGCAAAAAACTTTTCGATCCACAGGGGAGTATCATGGTTTTTTAGTCAAAATTTCATAATTTGAATTGACGCCTTTTGAATTTTTAAAGGGAATAAGGTCTGTATTGGGAGGGAAAGGGAATAAAAGGGGGCCACTTTTACGGCAAAATGATAAAAAAGTAGATGATTGTAATTTTTGACTATCGCACCATGTTTTACAACATGGAAAAGAGCCTATGTATGCATTTTATGAGAGTCTTGCTCGGAATCATGTCTAAGGTATCTCTAACTCATCTCTAACTCTCAAGCCCCTGTGCCCCCTTCGGGGCGTTTTTTGCTGAGAATTCAAAAAACAGCCGGCTTTCTCATGAAATCGGGGTCGAGAACCGCGAATATGAGGTCATTTCCTCCATCTGACCCTTTGCGTTTGGGGAGGGAGGATTCTATACTCAAGCCGACAAAAGTTAGTTCTTAAAAATTTCAGAAATTAGACTTCGAGGCGTGTTATAATTTTTTACAAATTCTGATGCCTAATTCGCTTACCCAAGGAAAATATGAAGCAATTAGCCAGCTACTGTAATTTGCATATATTTCGAATGCATTTGTTGAAATGTTGCAAAAAAGGGCTGTAATACACCTGAAATAGAACTTAAAGCAACAATGAAATCATTGGAATGTTGCTGCTATTTTGGACCACTTTTTCACTTTTGAAATATCCAATGGCTCTAAATACGGTGCATTGACGTTTCGCCATTTTTTACAAATGCAAAAAAATGGCGAATTGCTAATTTTGCCTTGGTCCCCCCTGTTTATGTTTTTCAACATTTTGTGTTTGTGATATTGTGTTGTTCTGAACCAACTGTTGTTGTCAAAAGACATTTTTTTTAAATAGTAGAAAGCACATGGTTTTGCATTCACATTTCAATGTCTGCTTTAGCAATTTCCGGTGAATGTATTTAATTGGATTAGCGAAAATGTTTGCTCTTGGCTCAACCAAATTTGTGATAGAAGGCCAAAGCTAAAAGAAGTCGGAGCGAAGATTCTCAGCACATACGCTCGAAAAGTCAATTTGTCGACAATAAGTAGGCATGTTCCAAATAAGAGGACATTGTTGTCACACTATTTGACATTTTTTAGAAGCTGCGAGGATGTCACTTCCATTTCAGTCAAGCTGTGATTTGTAATGTCAGAACTATGGGTCTCTTCTCACTGTATGACAAGGAAAGCACAAAGTTCAACGCTGCATTTAACAAACTTATGTTTGAATTCCGTCTATTCATATTAAATTTACCCAAAATCATTTTGAAGTTGTCTTAAGTGTATAATTGTTTAGTGTATGTCGTTTTTGTTGTTGATTGTGTTACCTTGATAGAAAAAAATTTGGGTAAAAAAATTTTTTTACCAAGTGGACGACAGGGGGTTTGGTTGGTTCATGGATTATCCAGGAAAACCGAGATTAGATTAAAGAAAAATGTTTGAATTAATAAGTAAACTTTTTAAGCCAAAAAATTGTCTGCACAAAATTGATCGGTAGAGTTAGTAAGGTTTCGGAGTGAGGGTTCGGATTCGTAATTGGAAATGTTGCTTAAAACTCATATAATGATCACCACTAGTCGTTTACAAACGTTTCGCCATTTCTTTGCAAATGCAAAAATGGCGAAACGTCCCTTCACCCTAAATACATTTTATTTACAAACTAATTGTTTTTTGTCAATTGGCTGAGAAAATATTGGTTTGTTCTATAAAAAAGTGTTGTTTTTAAATAAAAATGTTGTTTAAGCTTCGAAAACTTTTTGCTTACATTGTTTTTGGTGTAAACATGTTTGCATTTTCCTTTTTCTTCTTTACCACTACCTTATTCCAGAAATTTGGATGCTGAATAAGCCGGCATTTTAATTCGCAAGGCGTTAGCTCACAGTCTTCCTCCTCCACAAAATAATCCTTTACTACTTTTTTTTCGAAATTCTCATAAGACAAAGATGTTTTTCAAAGGGTTTAAGCAGCCACATTATCTTTTTTCTGTTGTTGAGTGTACAAGCTTCTTCAAAAAATATGCAGATTTTTCTAAACAATTTGTTTACTATATATTCTCTGTTAATTGACTTCTCTGTTAATTAAATCCTTGATTTTGAGCCTCATTACAGTACTTGGACGATTTACAAAAATCAGAAACAGTGTATGACACTTAGCTATAAGAATTTTTTTATTTTTGCTCAAATTTAAAAAAAATTATAAGACTGCGACAAAAATTCACAATGAAAAAGTTTAAAAAGCAGCACAGAATTGTATTTGAGACAAAACATGACATAGAGACATTAAGGAATAACAATCAATAACACAGAGACTTAGAAGTGGCTTCAATGTACTTCTCTTTATTGCCATTAGTGTCGAAAATGTAGACGAGAAAGAAGTAGCTGGAGAATTTCAGGACAATATGGAAGTGCTACTTGCAGGTGGTAAAGTAATTCGCATGTTTCATCGATCAGTTACTTTAGTGTAGTATATCACTGGCGGATTCCTTTTTTAGGAACAACAGACGATACGGTATTGCTCACAGTGGAAAAAATCTATTGCCTGAAGCATGTCGAAGATGCAGATAAGAAACTAACCCCTCTTAGAAGCTACCAAGAAGTGAAACCGTCCAGTTCTCCACTAGCGAAGAAGAGACGTCGTTCGGATTACTTCTAAGAAAAAATGGCAGCCTTCTCTATTCACGCTTTCTCTGTTTTGTTGTCATGGCATTGTTGGCTGTTGTTGTATTACTTCAATAAAAATTTGTTGCATTTTCGCTCTGATTTTCGAGCTCATGTATAAGCTTTTTAAAAATTTTCATAATTGGTAATTGATCTGTGGATTATTGATTAAACATCAAACAACAATTTTTTCAATGTTTTTTTAATTAAAGACATTTGTTTTATTTTGGTGAACAAAAACTCTGGGAGACGTTTTATTAAGCTGCGTGGCCGCGAGCGTAGGGCCGGCGCAGCCGGTCCCACGCGAGCCTACTGAAGAAACGTTTGTAGCTACTTACATTTTTGAAAATTCTTGGTCAATATAAGATGTTTGGCGCATTCAAGTTTTGCTTTTTTTTCAAGTTGTGCAACGTTACTGGCACAGGAATGTTCAACAACGTCGGTCAAACGGTGTGCAACTTTTAATTTATAAAAAGTCTTGCTGTGATTTGCAGTATGTTTCGCTCATAAAGGGTTTTATTTTTCACTGAAACAATGATCTCTCGATCTTGGTTAGTGATCGTGGAAAGCTTACTCTGCGTGTTGTTTAAAAAAAATTACAAAGTTACTAATACAAAAGTTCTTGTCCTCGAAAAATTAACTCTCTAGAGTCTATAATGTTCCACCTCTGTTTGAAAAAAAAAAATTATAGATGAAGCATACGTAGACACCGGCTAAAGTTTTTGGTAGAATTTTTTGACTGATTGATAGCAACCGGACATAAGCCCTTTTTTAGTTTCACGTACTTTTTGAAACTCGAAATTTTCGAGCAATCGACTCGACTCAATATTCAAAACTCGAAATTTTCGAGTACTCGACTCGATTTTCGAAACTCGAAAAAAATTTCGAATAATACTCGAAATTACTCGATTTCGAGTACTCGACTCGACAACCCTATAAAAAATTACTTAGAAGTACTTTTTACTAATAATAGATTAGAATAGATTATATTGGCAGTTTGACCAAGGCGAGGGTGGTTCGCCGACAGGCGGGCCCTCGAATAAGAAGAGTGGGCAAGCGTGCCAGGAGAGTAGTGAGCAAGTAAGTAAGTGGGTGTGCTAGGAAAGTGGGGTATTGGGTTGTCGCATAAGTTCGTAGCGTTTTTTTTAACAAGCGTTTAAGGTCAGTTAGCATGGACACTAATTGATATGTTATATACCATTTTGTAGCCCATTCTCTGCTCTTCAAAACAAACTATCACATGTACGAATTTAATATAATTTATTGTCCAAAACAACAATACAAGTCAATCAATAATATATTCTTCTTCACTGTTTACGACTTCCTCCCATCTTTCTGGCAATTTGCTCGTCTTTTATGCACCCATTCTTTCCTTTGCTTCATATTGACGTAGAGGCACCATTTCTAATCTCGTGGGCCGGCGCAGCCGGGCCCACGCGAGCTAGTTTACCATTATTGATGCAATTAGACTGGAGTATGAATCAAACTTGAGTCAAGAAATATAAATACCGAAAAATTTTCGAGAAATTTGAAAAAAGACTCGAATCTAAAAAATTCGATCGAAAATTAGAAACTCGATACAAGTAGATGGAAAATTTCACGAAATTTGAGACAAAAAATCATTTGAGAGAGCCAACTGCTCAACATGATGATCAAGAAATAACAATAAGGGAAGACAAAACTCTCACTACTAATGACTCGAGGAAAAATTTACTTTTACTCTCATCTCGAGACAAATTCGGCCAATTTTGGTCATTCAAAAAAGAATTTTGAGACATTTTTGAGACAAAATCGGACGGACGGACACACAGACACTTCTCTTTTAGTATATAGGAGGACTAGTTTCCAGGTCCCGGGGTGCTGCGCTACCCGTCGTTTTATTTCGTTTTTATTTTCGAATTGCTTTTTTTCGTTGTTGCTTTTAAATATTTTAAAAATAGATAACTTTCTATTTTTGTTTAAATTTATTTGTGTGACTTCTACTTATATCGATTTCTATAGAAATTGATGCGTCGGCCTTTCATAGTTAAATGTAAGCGACCTAATATATGCAAAATTATTTTTTACTATTGTTGTTTGAATCGATTTTTGCCCTTTTCCAGTCATGCTTAGTTTGATTTCTACCTTACTTGTTTTGTAATCGTTTTTTCTTACTCGATTTAATTTTTTAAATCGATACAATCAATAAGGTTGCCTGCTTTTTGTAGTTGATTATAAAAGCGGGAGATAAAAACATGACCGCCCAGTACAGAACATGGGTTTGAATTGTAAAGGGTTGAGACATTTGAAGATTATATTCAAAGATTATATGCGCAACAAAAAAGTATTTAAATACTCGAGTATTTTTATGGGAGCCGCTAAATTAGAGGGGGCGCTAAATTTTTCAACTGCCACCTAGGGGGCCGCTAAATTAGAGGGGGCCGCTAAATTAGGAGGGGCCGCATAATTAGAGGAAATATGGTATCTGCAGCACACACCTGATGCAGCACACACAATATTTTGAACTGTCGACTAGTCCAGCTGGTTTATCATTTTTTATTTTTGGCCATATTTTGAAAAGTGGTAATATTCTTTTGCCGCAAATTTGCACCAAAAAAAGGTACTGCGATTTTTAAAGGGGCATGTTCACCTGTTCAAAATTTGTCGCCGCCAATTCAAATTTTTTTCCTAATCATTGAACTTTTCTACGGATTTTTCAACTTGGTTTCTAACAAAACAAGGTCTAGAATTCAATTTCAGGTTTTATTTTGTTAGAAACCAAGTCAAAAAATACGTACAGAAGTTCAATGATTAAAAATTTTTTGAATTCGCGGGGAATAATATAGAACGCACGGGCATGATCATTTAAAATCTCTATGTAGTATTTGGGTCGGCTGTGTGGGTCGCTACTTTTGTGTTTAAGCCCAATTTTCTGCCATTTTTTACGAATTTATATCGGATATCTTCCCGGAACCCTAAAATTCAACATCTTAGCTCTCTTTTAAGCATAAAACCATAAAATTGAAATGGCTTTAAAAAAACTTTCTAAGTCCCTCCAAATTGGAGACGGTGGATTTTAGCCAGTGTTTACCCAGGAAGGGGTTATCAGGGGGTATGTGACGGATTAATATTAATTAAAATTTCAAAATACGATAAGCGCCTGTGGCCCCTAGTATTTTAATGTTTTAAAGTCAAATATTTTTAATACAAGTTAATTTATTTTTTAAATGAGTTAAGATTTGCGTTCAGTTTGAGAAGCCAAAGCCAGTAGATTCATTTTCGGGTTCCATTTGGCACATAACCTCTTTAGAAATTTGATTAAAAGTTGTAAACGTCAGAAAATTTTGCACAGGAATAAGCTAAGAATGCGGTAAATTAGGCACACCGATAACTGCGCAAAAAGTATCTGAGAAAAAATTGAACTGGACAAAAAGTCATCTAGCAAAAAATTCAAATGAGAAAAAATTGGTCTTGGCACGATTTGTTTCCAAAATAATTGTTCTTTGGCAAAACTTTTTTATAAAAAACTTTCTTGTAAATATTGGGTTACAAGGGGCTACAGGCGCCTATCGGCGCCTCTATAGTATTTCGAAATTTCGATAGTGCATTCATCGTGAAAAACTACGCGTCTATCTACGTCTACGTTCTTTTCGAGACATCGCAAAAATGGCCATCGTTGGAAGCAGAAAAACTATCCTCCAGGCCTACCCCAAAATCCTCCAACTCCAATTTTGAGGGACCACAAAAGTTTTTCTTTTTCGAAGACATTTTCCTGGGTCTCGGCATAAAAAGACGCTGAATTGTCTGAAGTTTGGGGTTCCGTCGAGACATTGCCGAAAATAATCGGAAAAATAAGCAAAAATGGCCTGAATGTGGTCAAAATGTCCATTAAAAAGTAGGACGGACACATGCCAAATACTATATAGAGATATATAGGGTTGTTACACAGTTAACTCGAATTTTCAAAATTTTTTTGACCTCTTTTGATGTTTTTATGTGCATTTTTTTACAAAATTTGGAGTATGTGACCATGCAACTGAAAGCCTACTTCAGTGGCTACACAGTGGTATAGAGCTGTACAACTCGAAATCGAGTTGTCTGACTCGAAATTGTTTTTATCAAAATAGATCAATTTTCCTAAACTGAATGAAGAAATTTTTATACCACCGTGTAGCCACTGAAATAGGCTTTCAGTTGCGGGGTCACATACTCCAAATTTTGTAAAAAAATGCACATAAAAACATCAAAAGAGGTCAAAAATTTTTGAAAATTCGAGTTAACTATGTAACAACTCTAATTATATAGCTTTGTTTTCTCATTCTATTACGTTACTTTCACACGATCACCGAGTGTATTATTCAACCCTTGTAGTCCTGGTCAGCAAGATTCCGCCTGAATAGCTTGAAAATAATATTTAGTCAAATTAAAAAAACAAATTATGCTATCATACGTAAAATTGTGTCAGAAATTTGGTCTGTGAAGACCGAAATCCCGATTTTACCCACCCTACCCCTAAAACCCGTGGTGGGTACCACCTGATCGGGTGGATATCCACCTTGCTGGCCTAGAAATTAAATGTTAGTCTAAATTAAAATCAAACCATTTTTTCTAATCTCAAATTTTTGAACGAAATCAGTCCACGAACTTTCATCTGCTGAATTCATCAACAGAAAAAGACTAAAAAACCTAAACTGGTAACAAACTTGGGGTAGGTAATACCAATAAGTGAATATTATAATGTTGTGCTCGTAGAGGCTCTTAAAATATGCCGTCATAATTAGGGTGAAATTTTGAAAAGTAGTCTTTGTAACAGCCTTTTCAGCTTTTCGCTATATGAATAGCTAGAACAAATGGACAAACAATATAAACGGTGGAGGACAATCGTGGAAGTAGACGGGCATGGTCCTTTAATAAAAAAATATAATCCTGAACTAAAACTATGAGAAATTTGAAACATTGATTTAAAACACATCATTAATTTAGTGAATTTTTTTTGTGTTATGAAATTTTGTGACCCTAGTATGCAAAATGTCTCCAAACATCTTCATTTTTAAGCAGAATTGAAACTAACAAATAGATTAGGTGCTGAGGTATGACTAGATGTAGGAAGGTAACATTGTCAAAATGTGAATGGACCAACTTTTAGTCCTATCTCAACAAATAAACTAATTTTTATGAATTTTATTTACAAATTTAGATGACTGATGTCATTTTTGCGTACTATAGTGTTTCAAAAAATACAAAATCCCTACTAAAAATTATATGAATTTTTTTGTTCTAAATAACCTATAGGAACTGTCAATTAATTTTGCTGCTATTACTAAATTATTATTTGGTTAGTCAGCCTCTTAACAAAATTTACAGCAAGTACAAATTCTTTCCACCACATCTTAGCTCCAAATAATTATTTTTCCAGTCGCTCCCAACTTCCTGTTCCTCAGCTAAAAACAAAAAAAAATAAAAAGAAGCAAAAAGAAGAAATCTTTTCTTTTTGTTTGTATTGCCAGGGCCCCCTTCTTTTATTCCACTGTCGTCACCAATTGGGCCTATGGGAAGAAGAAGAATATTGAATGGGGTTGTACTGAGAAAAGAGAAAAGGAAAAGGCTAGGACGATTTCTGTGTGTCTACCACTATTGAGGGCTGGCCTAATGCACTGAGCTATTTTGTGTGATTGTTGGAAAAAGAAGGAAATTACTTTGTGCTGTTTTGATATGCTTAGTTGGTGCGGCTTCTGTCAAATTACGCAAGCTATTTTGTAAAATAAGGATCTGGTGAACAAAAATCGGATACTAGTTTCATTAAAATACCCCGCCTTTTTTTTGAATCACCCAGAATCACCCCTTAACTATTCATCACCCCTTAAGCCTAAGCCATTTTTGGCTGATGGGGGTGCAATTATGCTAATTTTTTATATTTATATATAGGTTTAAAATTCTCTTTAATTTTTTTTTACTTAGAACTGGCTTTTTGCACTAGACACTGAGGTAAGTTTGTGCACTCTATGAGTGCGCTAAAATGACTCCTCCCCACTCGAGTAAAGAGACATTAACCACCTACACCATGTCCACCTTTTGATATTTCTGGCACATTTTGAAATCTGAACTAAATCTGAATGAAAATCTGAACTAGGTGGGTACTTATTGGGTTGGGAGGCCTCCTGGCTAGCAGTATGCCAAAGAATACTTATTTGTGTTCGTAGCTCCTTGCCCGGTTGATTTCCATTTTCTAGACCCTTACCCACGGAAATCTCCAACATTTCGGGTTTTCCAATGATAGTCGACACGAAATCTGTAGAGAAAATGATAAAGTTAAAGAAAAAAAAAACCCGGTCGAAACAGCCATGAATGATGATGATGATTCGGCACATTCTTTCGAACTGCTTCACGGAAAATCTTTTTTGATTTTTTATGTCATCATAATAATGCAGACAGCATAAATCAAATTAATATGAATAAATATTTTAAAAAGAGAGACAAAACCAAAAATATGCACGTAATTCGCAGACACCCTGTATTAATACGGGTTTAGTGTTCGCCTGACATTTGCAAATATACACGTCACTTAAGTAGTAGTATGCTTAATACTACTGTATAGTACAAGTTGTGGTATATATACTACTTAGGCCCCCAACCCAATGAGTACCACTTGGTGTTCTTTATATGCCTCTTATCTATCCCTTTTGGTTATTTCAATTACAGCCTGTTCGCTTATGCACTACTAAACAACCCCAGCAGTGGTAATACGCAAGGCATTTAGGGCAGCTGCACTAAGCTATTTTTTGTTGTTGTATTAGCGAGTATTTATGCTTAGATACTTTCACTCGCTCTATCTGCTTGTGTGAGAAGACAATTGAACTAATTTGCAAATGTTATACTTTTAAAGCTGTGACATTTGTGGAATAATTTAGCGGAATAGCCTTTATTTTAGACCTTTACTTGTTTTTTCGTTTCTATCATTTCATCCCACCTTATTTCATCCCGAAAATTTAGGCTTAGGATAGGCCAGCGTATGTTAGGACAGACTCAAACATCTTTCCCAACTTAAATTCGGGATTTTAACTTAAATCCAAAGTTGAAATTGGGATCAAATGGTACGGACCGTTTTCATGTTTTTTAACTAATAATCTCACAAGTTCGACTCCACGGTGAACATTATTTTACCTAGATCTCTATATAGTATTTGGGTGGGGGGGGCGTGCCTCACACCTTTTTACAGCCACTGGGAGTGGTCCGAATCTTTTCCTGAGAACACCTTTTAAGGTAAATTGGTGTGCTTGAAAACGAATCCGGTGTCAGAATTGGGGGTTGACAAAGAAATTTTCGAGTTTTTCCCCAAATTTCGATTTTTTCGCACTTTTTTGACTTTGAAGGGGTATAACAGAGTCAAAAAGTGGTCGAAATATTTTGTTGCAGGTTTTTTTTAGATCCGCCTCGATGTCAGCTTTCGTTAAAAAAAAAAGAACGTCGAAAATGATGCATTTTAAATAGGAGATCTCCTACTTTGAAGTTTGGTGTCGGATCTAAAAATGACGTATGGTCTTATGTTTGTTGTTGACGAAATGCCACAAATTTGAAATTTAAATTTTTTTGTCGTTTCAAGACAAGTCTGCTCAGGGAAGCAAGTGCATCAGCTCGCAGCTGTCATTTATGGCTGTGTCCGTTATTTTTGGGTGGAATTTTATAAACTTTCATAAAGCAGGCGCCCGAAAGGGCGCCAGTTCGCCTTGTTTTCATGTATTCTCTATGAATTCCCCTTACATAGGTTATCAAATACAGCTATTTAAGAATGCCTCAAAAGATTATGAAAAGTCACGAGCAAAAAAGGCGGAAATCCATCCGAATAAGCGACGGACCTTAAGTCTGAAGGTCTCCATCGAATTGACTATGAAAACTCAAAAAGCACTTAATAAAATATCACTTTTCCACGAAAATGGAACTTCTTCGGAAAGGGGGCCACATTTTTGAAATCAAAATATGCCATTCTTTTTTTCGTCATATTTGGTCGACATCCTTTTTTTCTCCCACCGCATGATGCGCTATATTATCTGTGGAGCCGTATTTGTGAAGTGTTCGTATGTGTTATCGGTGAAATAAGTATTGTGTGTGGGAATGCGATGTGTTCGAATAATAAAGATTTAAAAATGATGTGATTTGTGTATCACCCGAATTTTCACAAAAAAAACATGTGTCCCCTCTCCGAATAAGTTCCATGTTAAGGCCTGTTCACAATGGTGACTGCAGCGTGTGGCTTCAGCGTGTGGCGTGTGGCTGCAGAGTGTGGCCATCATTGTGAACACCCACGCGCCACACGCTGCAGCTGTAGCCACCATTGTGAACAGGCTTTTAAGTTCCATAATAAGTTTCCATGTTCCAGTAAAAATGACCAAAGTAACTTTATTTTGCAAAACGTTTTTTATTTCACAATTTTGAGTGTAGACTTCTGATCAATACCACGGTTGCTTTTCTGTTCAAACTGAAAAAATTTTGGGAAGTTGCCCGTTGAATTTGGGAAAACTTTCCAGTCAAAACACTAAATTTACACAGGGCCTTGTAAATTTTCTGGAAAACTTAAGGGAAATTTTTGCAAAAATGTTAACTATAAAGCAACCCTGGTAATTAACTCTATCCTTTCGATCATTGAATTAGTCAAATTACTGCCACCCCCTTTTCTAAAAAAGCTAGAGTTGCATCACGGTTCATGTCTTTATACCAAAAGTGACCTTGATTGTGTATCTCTAGTCGATTTTATATATTTATTTTTGGAACTGAAATTGAAAACACTCCTCAAAATATGTGTTTACCTCCTCAATTTCAAATTCTCCTCAAATCTATGTTTTCCCTGTAGATTTCATATTTTGTCAAAAATACGTTAACTTGACTGAGTAAAAACGAGATTAAGCTAGAAGGTATCTTTGACAAAATTTGAAATTGAGAGGGAAAATATAGATTTGAGCAGGTAAAACTTTGAGTTTCATGAGATAAAAACACATATTTTGAGGAGTGTTTTCACCTACAGCCCTTATTTTAGCACTAATAATTTTAAATTTGATATCGCTGCTCAAATTTATGCTCCTATAAAATTTGGCTTCTTTTCAGTAGCATTAAACCCTAGAGTTTGCCATGATGGGTATGTTTTACGATCGCCGGAGATCAGACACTAGCAATAGTCCTTCTCAAAAATCTAACTTATCCAATACTCATGGAGCCATGCCCTCTACATGCGCTTCTGCTGGATCTATTTCAATAGACACTTCTAAAATTGCTCAGAGTATTTGCCTACCTGACCAACATCCCCATCCAGAAAAAGAAGAGCCAGCCCTGGACTATATTTACTCCGAGCAAAGGGTTTGTTTCAGTGGTCATCAGCACTATTACGAGTATCAAGACACCCCTGCCTCCCTGGTCGGTCATGGCTCCTATGGCACTGTGTTCAAGGGTCTGGATCATAAGACCAATAAGACTGTGGCTGTCAAGAAAATGGCCAGGATAAATGGTTGGTTACTTTCGAAAATGAAAAATTTGCATTCTGTTTTCCATCCTAGAATTTTTGGAATTCTGATGCAAAATTTCAAAAGAACTAATATGGAGCAAATGGTTTTTGTAATTTCACATAAGAATTATAATTTCAGAGAATATTTCAATGGTAGGTAAAAATGGGAACAATCCTCAAAAAACTTCTAGTTTTTTATTTTTAGGTAGTTTTTCTTAACAGATTCTTGCCGTACAAAATTTCTCTTAAACGAAATTTAAATTCAAACTCACTTTTATATTTCCAATTCCACTCAGGACAACAAACACTTGAACAAAATTTAAAAAATTTAATTTCTAACTAGGGTTGTACAATGGGTAAATACCCGTGTAAATACCTTGGTATTTACCGTGTATTTACCGGTAAATACCCGACAAAATACCCGGCTATATGAATTTCGGGTATTTATATTCTTGGACATTTTTGCAGTTTTTTTTGTTAACATAGAGTAATTTATCGGACGTCTTTTTTCTTTGAGCGTTTTCATGTAACCGGCGTCTTTTCAAGAATTAATATCCAAATTTTCAGCCTCTTCAATGCCTTAGCCTTTATCATGGAGCTGGAGCTATTTCGATCTCAAGGAGGAGAAGGATGCATCCGGAAAGTTGATCTTCGTCGGATATTGCAAGTTCTGTGATGCGCATTACACAAGCAACTCTGGTAGGATGAAAAAACATCTCGAGGTAACACTTACATTTGTTTTTACTCAGGGTACAATTATTTTATTTAGGACTGCAAAAAGGTCGGAGCTGAGGCAAGGAAAGAGATTGACCGCCTATCCAAGAAAGCTACTGAACAGCCTCCGAAGAAGATCGTCAATCGGAGGAGAACAGCGCAAGATCCAGTATGCCGGGTATCAAGGGTTTTTTCGATAAGGTTCGATAATGAGGACCAGTATGGGGCAGATATTTTTCTAACGAGGATTGGCCTTTGATACCTATTGCATGTGTTGTAAAATATTTTTATTTCTAGGCCTTCACCACCGGAAACATCGCGCCTAATGTGCTTGACAACCCATTCTTCAACAATTTGTGGTCAAGCTGCGCTCATCGTACAAGCTGCCATCCCGAAATCACAAGTATTGGAAGGTTCTCGTTCCTGCCGAATTCAATCGAATCAAAAAAAAACCTGGAAGAGGCGACAAACAAGGTTGTCCTTTAGACCAATTTTCACTGCGATATATATTACGCGTAGTGCTTCAGGCTGATTTTCTTGCTATCTCATCAGATGGGTGGACAGATGTGCGCAGGAATTCTCTGATAAACGTGGTTGTGCACACGTCGAAGCCGTTCCTGTTTAACGCGATCGATGCGACATCGTCCGAAGTGGATGGAGAAATTACGAGAACTGAGCACACCGGTGAATGAGCTTTGACTTATCAAATGAATTTATCATTTATTTCAGGGAATTTCATTGCTAATTTACTTGCCGAGCAGATCACCAAAGTGGGAAAGCACAAGTTCGTCGCCATCGTTACGGATCATGCTGCTAATATGAAAAGCGCGCGGAAAAAATGAGCTGGACAGGTAACTCAGTTCTTGAGGAAGTTGTTGTGATTAAAGATTGTGAATTCAGGACACCGACACCGATCCTAGCAAAAAGTACAATGGTGAAACTTTTCCGTGAATAAGATAGAGGGTAATGAAGTCAATTCTAGAAAGTAATTTGCCATAATTTGTATAGATTTTGTTTAGCCTTCGATGTGTTTGTTTTCAGATGCTAAAAGATGATTCGTGAGGCTTTCACTCTGTCCAAAGCCGCAATCAGGGATAGCGGGTTCAGTGACGAAGTTAAGGAAACTCTGCTGCAGGCATATTTATAATCATTCATGCGGTTAACTTTCTTTGACGTTTCTTTGTTCTAGAAATTGAATGAGCGTGAGGAATTTGGAAAGATGGATGTGGCGTATTTACTCGATCTTTTTGATCCGGCAGATAAAGGACTGTCCATGTGCGTCAAGCAGAAACAGAAGGCCATTGAACTTCTAGCGAAGAAGTGCCTCAAGAATCCTGTTTTTGTTGGAAAAGAAGGAGAAGTGATAATCAAAATATGTGAGCGAGTGCTGTATAATCTCAGATGATTTCAGGTCATGACGGAATGGGCACATTGGCTTGCTGGGACTGGAATATTCTCTCCCGACAAAAGAACTTATGCTTGGGAAGCTGTGAATTCCATGGAAGCGCTCACATGGTGGAAGGCTTTTTCTCCGATACGCACCTGTGCAGTATAGTCGATATTATTCACAACATTACCATCTCTGCGGCGCCTACTGAACGCAACTGGTCTCTTAGGGGTGGAATTCACACGAAGCTTCGAAATCGGTTACTAATTTTACTCTTGCTTAAAATGTCGATGTGGTTACACTGAACTGTTTAGGATGAAGGTTGGCACTGTCAGTCAAGTTGTCTTCATCAAGCAAAATCTCCAGCTGGAATACAGTGATCTCTTCAAGAAAGTGAGGAACTACGAATCTGCTGGTGAGGAAAACGAAGAAGAAACTGACGAGCAAGATCTGTCGAGTGAATTGTTAATAAATGATATCGGTTGATATATATGTTTGGTGTCAATAAAATTGATTGAGTGCAGTTCACTAGTCTCCTTGTGTATTTTTACATTTGGGTATTTACCGGGTATTTACCGGGTATTTACTGTGTATTTACCGGTTATTTACCGGGTATTTACCCGTGTAAATAAATACCCGGGTATTTGTACAACCCTATTTCTGACCATTCAAATATTTGCTGTCACGAGTGGAATTTGTAATTTGACAGTGAGTTTAAAAAATTCAAACTTTGAATTCATAGAGCACCTTCATAAGCAAATTTAACATGCTGTACACGTCCAATAAATCTACTTAAGAATTTAAAACCAGAAGTTTTCTGAAGGTTTTTCCAATTTTTACCTACATCTGAAACATGCTAAAAAATATAACTTACGTGGAACTTTAAAAACGGCTTACTCCACATTACTTTTTGTAAAATTCTGTATTAAAAGTACCAAAAGTAACGCATCGGAGTCGAAGTGTTGAAATTTTTTGACTATTTTGGTCTATTTGCAGTCAAACCAGACGAGCTGGAAACCATGAAAAGGGTAAGCAACCCCCACCTGGTCTCTTTGATTGACATCTGTGATGAAGTGGGTGATATTACCTATTTGGTCATGGAGCTGTGCCACACTGATTTGGACAGGCATTTGAGATGGAAAGCTGTGGATGGAAGGCTGGGCACTGAGGAGCTCAAGTAAGCTATTTCGGATCATTGGTCACTCGTTCAACAGAACCCATTTTCCATTTCGGACCTAATTTATCGTTTTTGCTTTTAGAACAGTGATTCGAAGCATAGCAACTGGCTATTTTGCACTGTATGAGAAGCACATAGTCCACCGAGACATCAAACCCCAGAACATATTGCTCAACTATGACTCCAATGCAACCGTAGTCACAGCCAAACTCACCGACTTCGGAGTGTCCAGAGTGCTGGCTGAAGAGGGAAAACTGTGCAATGTGGCTGGAACCCTATTTTTCATGTCGCCGGAAGTGGGCGCCAACCTGGTAAAAGTGAGTTTTGCTTATTGTAAGTAAAAGCACAGTTTGTGTTGACTCGAACACGCTCTTCGGTTGTATTTGATTATAGTTGACATTCCTACAGTCAACTTTTTAAAAAAGCTCGTTCCCGCAAAGTTTTGGTATATTTTGCTAAATGTAATTTATCAGTTTAGTGTAAATTGATTTTCTAGGCGTTTATTACTGAGAGAGCTGCGGATCTACATGTTGAAACTATAGCGTTTTTCAAAACTCCAAAAAGAGCGACTCCAAATTTTAGGGTAAAAAGTGTTGGGTCCCCGGTAGTAACGAACTTTTTGAGATAGTCTGTATATCTTTTGCTGCAATCCGAAAAATGGGGTATTTGACAGTGCGCTGAAATTGAAAAAAGAAGCTTTTAAGCTTTATGCACATATTGTGACTACGCCTCCGACTGCGCCTCCGACTACCTATGTGAACACGAGTGTTCACATACTCCCCTCCGACTGCGCCTCTGACTCCGCCTCCGAGTCTTGGATATTTACATACGGTACTCGGAGTCGGAGGCGCGCCTCCGACAACTCGATTTTTGCATATCAAACATGTTTGATTTTTTTGTTCTAAATTTTTTTTTGCATAGTTTGATGTTCCAAAGGTAAAAATAGAGTGAGAAACCAGTTTTCAGAGCTAATCAAAGCTATTTTCAAGAGTTTTACGAGTAAAATAAGCTCTTTTCGAAATGAGCACGACTTTTACCCCAAACTACTCCAAACGTCAAAACATCACCATAAATTAACCCAACTAATTTGAAAATCTAAGTATTTAACATGTTTTATCTAAAACCACTTGAAACCATTAAGAACATCCCAAACCAAATAAAATGACCTCAAACCCATTTTAAAACACCTTTAAATCGCAAACCGCCCTAAATCACACTAATTCATCCTAAACTACCCATAAATACTCTAAACCACCATTAATACTGGTTTAGGTTGTTTGGCGTAGTTTGAGATAATTAAAGGTATTTTAGGGGTTTAGGGCAGTTTGGGGAAGTTTTGGATGTGTGGCGTATTTTAGAGTCATTTAGGGCGTTTGGAGTTCTTTTGTGTGGTTAGGGATGTTTGGGGTGGATTGACTGGATGAAACTCGTAAAGCTCGCGAATAGAACTCTAATCAGGTCAAAAATTCTTCACTGTTTGAAGAGGATCACGAGTAACTCCTGAATCAGAACTCTGTTTGTATGTCTGAAATGAGTTGAGCAGACCCAAAGTAACTCGCGATTTTTAAATACTACTTGGGCGGTCTGAGACGGGTCCTGCAGCTCACGATCTATAATTGATCCAAAACTGTAATAACCCATCTAAATACGCCCGAGAGACTAGAATGTGGTATATATTATTACATACTAGCCAAACAGGCGCCATACTGGCGCCTAATATAATTCTTTTAAATAATTTAATAAACTCAATTTTCTTGCAAACACAAGTTATTAAACATCCGTGACACACAACATTTCAACAACATTTTATTCGCCAAAAAACAAAACAACAAATAGACGTTCGCCATCGCAGATTATTCCCACACAAATTACGCCCCCGCAGATCATTTCCAAGAAAATTCCGCCCCCGCAGAATTCTTCCACCTAATGCCGGTATGACGGATACTCCATACCACAATGCACATACAGAGCGTGCCAGGCAATCCGCCTAAAACAAAAAAATTGATATAAACTCATTGAATAACCACTTACCACGCGGATATCGACATCGATTGGCATCATGCGCGCCCACGCAGTAGTAGCAGCCGCGCTCGAAGTACACTTCTGGACGTTCAGTGCACACACAGCAAGGTGTCCCCATTGGCCACAGCAGAAGCATTTCTTGTTCGAGCCGCCGTGGCCTTCAGTGCAATCTTTCGCCAAACTTCCAACGCCCCCGTTAGAAAATTATCAAACTACAATCACCATTTCGCGGATTCGGACATCCTTTTCCGGCTGGAGCAGGTGGACGATTGACCACTTTGACGTGCATTGGCTCAGCGAATTCATAGTCCACGGCCAGACGACGCATTTCATGATAAGGCACGCCCCGCGGTTTTACACTTCTTCTTCGCCGCCCACGCGGTTGCCGACCTCATCCGAACTGCTGCTGCTGTTTTCATCATCTCTGCAAATACATAATTACAACAAATAACAGAAGATAAAAAATAACACACAATAAAAAACACTAATAGAACGTAAAAAGAATGAATGAGAGGTGAATGAATACGCTCTTTGCACACGCGAAATGAAAAACGCGGTAATTTGAAAACAAAAATTTTCGAAAATTATGCTTAGTAATTCTTGCCGATTTTACAGGAAATCGGAATGTTTGTTTTGCAAAAATAACCAACAATGCACCGCGTACGAAATCTGTAATATAGCGCAAAAGAACCGGCTTGAGAAACTGCACCGGAATAACAAAACTCCGGTGGGTGGTAGTGAATAAAAAAATGCGTCTAAAAACCGAAAGGGTAGAAAAAGCGTTCCGGAGTAACAGTGCATATTACTATATGTAGATTCCTTAAATAACAGAAAGCAAATAGGGAAGTTAAGAAAAGTACAAACAATCAAAAATTAAAAAAATTGTGTTCACATACTTTTGACTTCGACTCACAGCTCCGACTGCGATACGTTGTGAACACAGCATAAAAAAGAAGGCGGAGTTACAGTGTGTTCACAATGGTGTCGGAGTCGCAGTTGCAGTATGTGAACAGTTGCACGAAATCGTAGTCGGAGGAGGAACTGTTTACATACTCCAGAGTAGCCGGAGGCAGAGGCGGAGTCGCAGTATGTGCACGAAGCTTTAGCATTCCGTGCACGCAAAGAGCATAAAAACCCAAAATTTGTTACAAAATAGTAGATCAGTCCTCACGTGGGATTGAACCTGTGGCCTCAAAACACCCCTAAAATCTTTTTGTAACTCACAAAACTAAATTTTGACTATTTTCAGCTGTGTGAGTATGACCATAAAGCTGACATGTGGTCTATTGGATGTGTGATCTACGAGTGCCACACCGGAAATGCAAGCCATTACAAACATGTGCCATATTAGCAAACCCTATATTTCAGATGCCCTTCAATGAGTGCTCCCTCTGCCGCCTATTCCTGAACTGTGCAGGTGGCAATTATGAAGCTTATGAGTTGCCCTCTCTTCCACAGCACACAGACCACCAGCTGGAACTGCTTATAGCATCTTTGCTTGAGGTGGACCGCGAGAAGAGGTTGACCCCTCGTCAATTCTATGCTAGTATGGTTTTGGATGGTTCAGCAGAGCTTGGGATATCCTCTAATTCGTCCAGTTCTTCTTTGGCTTCTCACACTTCTTCTATGGTTCAGCCATCTAGTTATTGCAGCGATTCTAAGCGGGTTGTGGATAATGGCAGTGAAGAAGCTATTTGGACCGCAGATGTGTAATAAATATGTTTTTCGTAGAGTATGTAAAACCTCTCCCTACCATGTAATGTAGACGTGGCTCAGTGGTGTGATGCACGATTAATATTTTTTTTTCGTGGTTTTAAGGTTTTTGCCTAAGAGTTTGCGTAAGAATTTTTGCCTAACAGGATGTATAGTTGAAAGTTTTTTATTTTATTTATTCTTCCGCAACAACGAAAATTCTTTATAACAAAAAAATTCGTTCAAAGTAACAGGGACGATATTGCATTGATTTTACGAGACAATAAAATAACATCTGCAACACGTACGTGTACTTTTTCCGCTCTGTAATATTTCCCATTAAATTATATATAAAATAATTGTATTACCCTTTCTATTGTTTTTTCCAAAGTGTAAAGAAGAGCTGTTCCGCTTCTTCTTATTGCTTTGACTTACTGCTGCAAAATCAGGCAGACTTTTATTTTTCTATCTTTAGCAGAAAGCTAAAAATAATTTGTGGAATTGGTATACTCCTAAAGCATCATCAAATTCTTTTCTTGTTATTTTGGTTTAGCAAGTGTGCATGTGCTATCACCTTCTTCATTCCTACTACTCTCACCAGTCTGTCAATAATACAGCTGTTGCTTTTCAATATACATTCTATATGTTCTCATTGATTCCTTCTTATTGTTACACCCACTACTACTCTTTCTAGGGGCTTTCTCAAATGTTTAGCAATTTCTATTTGTTTTTGAAGGCAAAAAAGAAGATTTAAAGAGCTTGTTGATAAAAAAGCATATCTAAAAAATGAAATTTTAATGTGATAAAAAAACATAGGGTTGCATTGAACACTCACCTTAACTCAAGACTCCTAAGGGGCTGATTTCTTAGCATTTTGCTGATTTTGACCTAACAGTGCTTGTTTTTATGTTATAAAATGCAGTGAAATTTTCAATACGGATGTTTATTGCCCTGCGAGCAGGGCAAACGCGCATACAACAGCAAATAGACACAGCAAGTCTACACCAGAAGAGTACCGTGTACTTTTGTATCATTTTAGAAACAGCTCTATTATATTCACCATAGCAATATACCGTATAACCTCTATTAATATCCCCGGGGACATTATTTTTCGACCCCTCTCTAGGGGACATTATTAGAGGGGGGGGGGGACATAAATAGAGGGAGGGGAATTAATTTTCAACTTTGGCGGCGCCGAAGGAAAAATTTTAGAATAAAAAGTTTGGAGCAAAATTTTTTTAACTAATGTCAAGACCTCAGTGAGAGAATTGGAAAAAGCAAGAAAAGGAAATCAGACAACTGTATTTAGCAGGCTGTAAATTTTTGTTTTAAAAGCCGTATTTAGGAACAACGCCGGTGGATCAAAGCGAATGAGGCTGGATGGTGCCGGGCGACCTTTACTCTACCCACTTTTTGACGTACAGCTGGCTGAATGAAATTAGTAGATTAATGTAGGTAACAGTAGTAACTACGGACCATGAAAAAATGCGGATGACGGTATGCTTGAGTGTTCGATCGGACGGGAAAAAGTTGCTACCTTATGTTCTCATGAATAGGAAGCGTCCGGTGCCAGCAATCCTCAACCAGTTCAAAGGCAAGCTTATCATCAATTGAGCCGGCTCAACATGGATGAATGATTCTTCGACAGAGGACTATTTGCGGCAAGTCATCAAAGCGGGAGGTGTAATTTTCGGAAAGCGATTACTTGTGTGGGATGCCTTTGCCAGTCACAAGAGCGAGAAAACCCTAGCGGTGCGGAAAGAATTGGGCATTGAGTTTGCGTTCATTCCCGGCGGTTGCACAAAATTTATCCAGGCATGTTAACTGCGTAAACACGTTCCACAGGTATCGACTCTATGTTTGTACTATACTTTACAGGCTCCGGACGTCAGCTGGAACAAGCCGTTTAAGGAAAGGATTCGCCGCTATTATAATATCTGGATGAGCAATGGTGATCGACAAGAATTTACGACTGCAGGAAATCCTAAGGCTCCAGCTCTGGAGGTCGTCTTGGACTGGGTTGATCGTGCTTGGCTCGAACTCTCCAAAGAAGTCATTGTCAAATCCTTTAAAGGTACACTTCTATGCCTTAACTTTAAATCTTCCTTGATATCTTTTAGTTTGTGCGCTTACCACTTTGATCGATGGATCAGAAGATTGCGAGATAGCATGCTTCAAGCCGGAAGCACCAATTGGAGTAAGGGGTCTAGAAGTTCTTCGTAAGATCAGAGCTGAAGAATTGGGTCGTGACGGACAAAATGACAGAAAACCGCGTGTATTTCTGATGAAGAAGATGCTCTTAATTTGGAAAATCTCAATGACGATGATTTGTTTGAAGTTGTTTGAAATAAAATTTTAGTTTTTATTGGAATGAGAGCACGAGAGTTAATGTAGTCACTTCAAAAAGCAAAGATAAAAGCTACTGTCTTTCTATCGCTGCTACCGCTGCGAAAATTGAAAGGGGACATTATTAGAGGGGGATATTATTTTCGACCCTCTCTAGAGGACATTATTAGAGGGGGCATAAATAGATATTAATAGAGGTTATACGGTAGTACACTTTTGGGTGTCGGTTCGAACATTTGCATTTTATTTTTAACAAGTTTTATGAGAAAGTTTGTTTTTCCTGTACCACTAGGGCCTGATATAAGCGTCGAACTAGGCAATTTTATTTTTAAATCATTTACATTCACAAAAATATTGTCAGCCATATCATTCATTTTTACAAATAATAGCTTTCAAGGTTTTAGAATAGTGTTTTACGAACAAAATGTTTTCTTAAATACAAACTAGGGGCCCGACATTGGAGAAAATAAGAAAATCTTCGCTTTCTAACTGAGCCTAGAGCAGCGCTTACGCGCTGCCTTCTTTTGTGGCGACCAAAATAGGCCGGTGATCAATTCTGTGGCGACCAAAATAGGCCGGTGATCAATTCTGTGGCGACCAAAATAGGCCGGCGATCAATTCTGTGGCGACCAAAATAGGCCGGCGATCAATTTGTGGCGACCAAAATAGCCGGCGATCAATTCTGTGGCGACCAAAATAGGCCGGCGATCAATTCTGTGGCGACCAAAATAGGCCGGCGATCAATTCTGTGGCGACCAAAATAGGCCGGCGATCAATTCTGTGGCGACCAAAATAGCCGGCGATCAATTCTGTGGCGACCAAAATAGGCCGGCGATCAATTCTGTGGCGACCAAAATAGGCCGGCGATCAATTCTGTGGCGACCAAAATAGGCCGGCGATCAATTCTGTGGCGACCAAAATAGGCCGGCGATCAATTCTGTGGCGACCAAAATAGGCCGGCGATCAATTCTGTGGCGACCAAAATAGGCCGGCGATCAATTCTGTGGCGACCAAAATAGGCCGGCGATCAATTCTGTGGCGACCAAAATAGGCCGGCGATCAATTCTGTGGCGATCAATTTTGTGATTTATGAAAATCCCTAAAGGTCAACAGTTTCATTACTATGCGCATAGCCAATCAACCTTTCTGCCTACCTTCAAGCTGGATATAGGCCGAAACTCAAGTGGCCCTGCTAATATTTGGGTCGAGCGGGACAACTATCTGGAATTTTAATTTTTTTGAATTTTTGCTGCATTACATATAACCTGGGCCAGTCGGTGGACCTAAATTTTTCGGCCTGGATAAAGTACGGCATGGCCTTTTATAAGGACAGTGTAATGTACAGTTGTACTGACATGAATACAAACTATTTTTTTTAATATTTTTATTTAATGAAAAACATACAAACAAATGCGTATGCTTTAAATAATTTAAAAAAAAGGTTGCTGCACAACACTAATACAGTCCACGCTCGATACAACGAACCCCTGGGGATCAGCTACAGGGGTTCGTTGTATCGGGGGGTTCGTTATATCGAGCGTCAATTGTAATAATACAGTCGAACCTCGATTTAACGACACTCCAAAAGTTCGGCCTACCGACACTTACCTCAATTTTGAGTTTTCGATCAGTTCTGATTCGTTAGTCTAGTTCAAATATCGCAAGGATTTCGATTTTACCGGTCATTTTTTTAAAAATAAATGATTTTGCTAAAATGACCCTCGATTTAACGACACGATATTTTGGAAAAGGTGTCATTAAATCGAGGGTCACCGGTCATTTTAGCAAAATCATTTAGTTTTAAAAAATGACCGGTAAAATCGAAATCCTTGCGATATTTGGAACTGGACTAACGAATCAGAACTGATCGAAAAACTCAAAAATTGAGGTAAAAAAGTGTCGGACCCAAGGCGGGAACGAACTTTTGGAGTGTCGTTAAATCGAGGTTCGACTGTAACATATATTATCTGCAATGTAGTAATATTTGTCAGAGCTTTAACCTGGATGTGTTTTCTACGACTTGCTCAAAAATATTTGTTTTGTAAGAAAGAAACAGGCTGGAATTTAGCATGGCAAATTCATGGAAACAACAACAATGGCAATTGATAAAACAGTAGCAGCAGCAAAATACATCAAATTAAATTTTGGGATCGTAATCTAGCACTTTTTTGGAAATTAATCACACTCTAATAGATGTCACTAATTTCTAATGTATTTGCAAAGTAATTTATGTGGCACCAGATCTGTTTACGGGCCTGCCTGGGCCACGGCTGAATTATGAAAATCCATTCGGACCGGGCCAAAATTTTTAAACTCTGCACGTGCACAGACTGCAAAATTAAGGCCCGTGGACAAATCTGTGTGAGAAAAGCATAAAACCAAGTCATAGTTGAAAAAGTTGAAAATAACTTTTATTTATTATTTTTTTAATGGTCCGTTTTTTGACAATTTTTATTTTAATCCGACCTGCCACTATATTTGGAGGTACTGGGTAAAAAGAGGGCTGCAAAAAGAGGGCCGGTAAAAAGAGGGCCAGTAAAAAGAGGGCCAGTAAAAAGAGGGCCGCAAAAAGAGGGCCGTAAAAAGAGGGCCAATCATTCAACTCTTCTTTTTGGACACAAAGTTACTTCTGGGGATTCTTTCTGCTATTATATCGTTTTTGTGTTGTAAACACAGCATCTAATCCCAAAACTGCTAAATGTGAACACTGGCTTCATCTTTCTTCAAATCCAAACACTTTATTTCTAACAACTCTCACAAAATAATTTATTCTGTAACATAACAAGCAAAAAAGGTTTTGATTCAGTAAGTATCACCGTTATCATCTGATTCACTTAAACCGCTCTCTGTTTCTTCTTCTGGAAGCACTTCCTCTACCAGGTCATCCGACGGCTCTTCTATGTAGAACTTCGACATATGGAATTGCAAGCTACTCAAATAAGGTAGGCGACGACGATTCTGTGGCTCCACGTTTGAGTAATCAGAGACAAGCTTGGAAATCTGGCGTTCTGAATTGACGACTTTAGTGCTTCTTGGGTTGCGCACTGGATCAGCTGGGTTGGCTTCATGCCTTTAACATAAAGTTTTATGACCACTAGAATTTTGAACTCTTACCTCAGAGCCAGTTGCCAAGTAGTATGCTCCTCTTCCTTCAATCGAACGATAAAATGACTTAGCTTTGTGTTGCGCTTTGAGAATTTCCGGTTGAATTCTTTATGCCACCCCTCCATCGCATTGTTAGTCCTCGGCAATTTATTCAGCACAGATTCGTAGCAATTCCAAGACTCCACCGGAAAAAGAGGCTCCATTTCTTGTCCATTTTCATCGATTCTGCGAACGTACGTGAATTCTATGTACCGCAGAAATTCTAAAATTCAGACATTACAGAAAGAACACTGAATATTCAACAAGTCATACCCTGAAGCTTTGCGACATTTTCCCGAGGAATAGTTTGACTTGCGATGCGGCCACTGACCTCCACTAGCAATTCTTCGTACCCAGTTTCCACTTCATTTGTCGGCAGGAAAGCCAAAGCGTTAAATGAGCAAAGCAGCGACTTGATGCCCGGAATATCATATAGAATTTTCAACCCTTTCTTTGACAAGTTCCTGAAGAGACTTTGGCCAAAGTGAAACAGACAAAAGTTGACATTGACCCTTGGAAACAGATTGGTAAGCACGTTGATCGGCGCTCTTTCAAAGTCTAAACTTTTCAATTTAGTGTTTTTATTTCAATTTTAATTGAAAAATGACCAACCAGACATGATTGTTAGAGGAGAAACCCTGCCAATTGAGAAAACAAGGCCTGGAACGCTCGGCTGTATGTTTCCTCACTTTTGTCACGCAACAGAAAGAATACAGCCGGTAGAGTAGACTCTTCTTTGAAAACATTGATCGTAAACATCTGAACAAAGTACTCTGGACTGCAAAAGAAGGTGCCATCAATCGACCAGTTTCGGTAGAGGCGCAGAAAGTCCAAACCCCGATCAGAAGCAAATATCAAGAACACGGGTTCATTAGGCTGCACTGAGCGCGAATCAACTAGCAGAAATCTTCCACCTGTAGCAGTTGTCTTGTATTCTTCAGATAGCTTCATCTGGCTTAACGGCTTATTTACATCGGCACCTAAACGAAAAAGCCGGTTGAATGCAAGCTAACAAAAAAATAAGTTTAATGACCTCGTAACGGTTTACGAGCGTTGGTTATTCTTCGCTTTACGTTGACATCTTGGGGAAAAGTCTGGATCGCATCGACGCTGAGATTTGCTTTTACACTTGCAACTATCGTCTGTGCAGGAACACCTATTTGCGCATAAGCCATCTTTCTTACATCTGTCAAAGCCTTCCTCTTCTTAATCACACAAAATAAAAATAAATTAATCAAGCAATTTAGCCTAACCTGAACTGCCGCTGGACTTGCGCCGTGTATGTTGTGCGAATTCGTTTCTTTCAGAACTGTTGAACCATAAGGGGAAACGGCGCGTCCTCTGCAACCAAGCTTTTCAAGCTGACATCGCCAAAACTGACGCAGACCATCAGCGCTTGACTTTCAGCATCAGGTACCCATTGCACAAAACCAGTGGCATTCCTTTGTTTGTTTTAATATCCATAGCCCTCAATAATTTACATCTTTTATTGAAAATATCTAACACGATATGAATGAGATAAATTAAAAGCTGTGACCTGATATTACTAACCATAACCGCTAATAGACCGTTATCAGCAAAAAAAACGGTCAGACAGTGTCTTAAGCCAAATAAAAGTAAAGTTGACAATTTGGCCCTCTTTTTTACGGCCCTCTTTTTGCAGCCCTCTTTTTACCCACAACCATATTTGGAAAATTTCAATTTTTAAGCAAAAACTTTTTGAATTAGTCATTATCTTTATTAGAGTGTGTTATTTTCTTTCGATTTATAAGCTACTAGCCTCTAATTGCCTTCAATTCTCTGCTTTTGCCTAGCAGTAGCTTTTTGTAGTTCGCTATACAGCTCCATTTGGGGATGTGTTGGGGATAGTGGTCCTCCTGGTTTATTTGGATTGTGCAACTGAGTGACCTCTGAACGTTTTGGTGGTGGAGGTGGTGGCACTTTTTTGGGGGTTGAAGCCAATGGTATACTGTAGGGTTTAGGTGGTAGCATGGGTCTAGCTTGGTCAAACTGATCTGGAGCTATTGATCTATTAGGAGTCATCTAAAAAAGGAAATAATGATTCATAATTTTTAAAATAATTACAAATTTAAGAAATCTCATTAGAAGTATTGGACTATTTAACATTTTAGTAGATCTAAACCTAGTTATATACTCGAAAAACTATACTATAGTTGGAAAAACTACAGTGAAACAGCTGTATTGTAAAAAGCTGTGATACACTTGCATAACTGTACTCCCGACTGTGGTACAGTTATCTCACAAACTAGCACAGTTTGCCGGCATGGTTGATATAGCTGGTCAAACCACATACCGGATTATCCAAAAGTGCAATAGTTTTGGCACTATTTACTAATTTGAGAGACCTTTTTGCAAGGATTGCTTCATTTTTTTAAATTTCAGTAAAGTCGACCCTAGTGACGCCAGTAATTCCAAAATACTGTGCTATAGCCTAAGAAACTGTACTACAGTTAAACGGCTGTTTAAAAACTGTAATACAGTTTCATGCCTCTAATCTCCTATATAGTATTAGAGCTGTTTTGTTTGTCTGTTTGTCTGTGGACAATTGATGTTTTTGTTTTTTTTGGAGTGTTTTTGTTTGGTTTTTTTGTCGATTTTTTTTTTAAATTGAAGCTTGGAATCTCAGGAGTAGAATGGTTGTTTTGGATTTTGGTTTTGAAAAATTTTTTGGTTTCAATTTTTGGGTTTTAGTGAGCAAATTGTCGTTTTTTTCGTTCCAGAGTCAAAATCTCCGAGCTGTTGTGAGTGGAAATTTTTGCCCCACTCTTAAAATGTAGCCCGAAATCTCAGCTTTTTTAAAAAAAGATCGGGAAAAATGACGACCGGAAGCCGGGGTATTGACGCTTTATGGAGGTGGTCAGGGAGGAGAAATCTAAATTTAGTCCTCCTTTTGAATTCGAATGTGTTTTGTCTCGAGAGGAAAGTTGTTCTCATATAGTGAGACGGTTTTCCAGTTGTTTTGTCGAGAGGAAAGTTGTTTTCTCATTGTTTCAAGCTGTTGTTTGTTCATTGTGTTTGCTTATTGTGTCGAGCGGTTTTTGTTTATTGTATTTTTGTCTGTAATAGGTTGAATAAAGATTGAGTAGGTATGCCAGACGAGTAGGTAGGGTTACCAGGAGAGTGTGTAGGTGTACCAGTAGAGTGGGTAGGGGTACCAGGAGAGTGGGTAGAGTTACTAGCTTGACGTTTTTGTTTTTTGGAGTGTTTTTGTTTGGTTTTTTTTTTAAATTGAAGCTTGAAATCTCAGGAGTAGAATGGTTGTTTTGGATTTTGGTTTTGAAAAATTTTTGGTTTCAATTTTGGGTTTTAGTGAGCAAATTGTCGTTTTTCGTTCCAGAGTCAAAATCTCCGAGCTGTTGTGAGTGGAAATTTTTGCCCCACTCTTAAAATGTAGCCCGAAATCTCAGCTTTTTTAAAAAAGATCGGGGAAAAATGACGACCGGAAGCCGGGGGTATTGACGCTTTTATGGAGGTGGTCAGGGAGGAGAAATCTAAATTTAGTCCTCCTTTTGAATTCGAATGTGTTTGTCTCGAGAGGAAAGTTGTTCTCATATAGTGAGACGGTTTTCCAGTTGTTTTTGTCCCGAGAGGAAAGTTGTTTTCTCATTGTTTCAAGCTGTTGTTTGTTCATTGTGTTTGCTTATTGTGTCGAGCGGTTTTTTTGTTTATTGTATTTT
This sequence comes from Ditylenchus weischeri, assembly GCA_029231635.1. Lineage (NCBI taxonomy): Eukaryota > Metazoa > Nematoda > Chromadorea > Rhabditida > Anguinidae > Ditylenchus > Ditylenchus weischeri. Next base: position 201,963 of record JAMRYI010000201.1, read on the forward strand.
TGTCTGTAATAGGTTGAATAAAGATTGAGTAGGTATGCCAGACGAGTAGGTAGGGTTACCAGGAGAGTGTGTAGGTGTACCAGTAGAGTGGGTAGGGGTACCAGGAGAGTGGGTAGAGTTACTAGCTTGACGTTTTGTTTTTGGAGTGTTTTTGTTTGGTTTTTTTAAATTGAAGCTTGAAATCTCAGGAGTAGAATGGTTGTTTTGATTTTGGTTTTGAAAAATTTTTGGTTTCAATTTTTAGGTTATAGAGAGCAAATTGTCGTTTTTTTCGTTCCGGAGTCAAAATCTCTGAGTTATTTTCAGTGCATTTCAAACGCGCCACTCTTAAAACTTAGCGCGGAATCTCAGCTTTCTTTAAAAAAAAATTATGTTATGTCTCTTTGTTCTGTCATGGCAGCCTTCTGATTTTCAATAAAATGTTATGTTGTTTTGTAGTTGTAGATTTTGGCTGATCAGTAGTGACTTCGTTATAGTGATCTGGAGAGACTCTTTTTGCTGTATAGTGTTTGCTGTTATTCTACTAAAAATTTTTGTTTCTACTTTTTCGAGTATGTTTTTAGATTATCAGTTTTAGATATCTTTAAAACGTTACTGTTGTATTACCTCAATAAAAATCATTGTTGTTTTTCTTTTATTTTCGAGCTCATGTATAAGCCCATTGAAAATTTCCATTAATTTTCATAATTGGTAATTGATCTCTCGATTATTGATTGTTTTTGACCTTTGAAGTGAACATTTTTGAGTTGCGGTTCAAACAAACAACAAATTGTTCGAAGATTTAATAGATGAGCCAGGAGATTGAGAAGGTAAGCCAGGAGAGTAAGTAGGTGAGCAGGAAAAGTGAGTAGGTGAGCCAGGAGAGAGACAGTAAGTGACCCAGGAGAGTGAGTAGGTGAGCCAGTAGAGTGAGTAGATGAGCCAAGAGAATGAGTAGGTGACCCAGGAGAGTGGGTAGGTTGCCAGGAAACTGAGGAGAGCAGTGGGAGAGCAGATACATGTATCGTGTGTTTTGAGTTTCTCCGATAGCATATTTGGCTGATTAACCATTTTTTTAGAAAGCTTGAAATTTTTTATTGTGTTTGCACACTGACCGAGGCGAGGGTGGTCCGCCGACAGGCGGGCCCCCCGAGCTAGTGAAAACTGTACTACTGTTTTACAAACTGTTCTGCAGTTTACTCAAAAACTAGTACAGTTTTTAGGCACGATTGACATCACTGAGCAAACCACAAACCTGGTCATCCACAAATCCCACACTTTTGTGTGCCAGTGGTATATGTACTCTTTTTATAGCTACTTCCTGAAGAGGTGGAGGTGGCGGCAATTGTTCTTCATCCTCATCTGAGTCACTATCTTCATGGATACTGTGACTGCTGGTCGGAGTATTTAGTCGAGGCTGGACCCTCGGGAAAACCTCATGAGGCATTGGTTGGCGTTTGATAGTTCCACACTCGTCCTGCAACCAAAAATATTTTTTAACAATATTTTTTAATACAGAAATTCTCACCTGGTCGAAAACTATACTGGCTGGAGACTGACTCCTGTCATTAGCGACATGGGAAAGCACTGACACACGGCTGGCTGATAGGCACTGGATTGGAGAGGAAACACTGCTGCTGGCACTGTTGTGCCCCACTCCTGTCAATCCATTGGCTGAACTACTGGTTTGTGACTTGCCAGACAGCTGGCTACAAGTGGACAACACAGACTGGTCCAAGCAAGAAAGGCGTTGCAGCGAGATATGAGGCACTTCCACACGAATTGGCAGGGAATTAGGCACATTTCTGGCATGGTCTGCCAATGAAGAGTGGTTTTTGTAAAGCACTTGGAAGCCGTTCTGAAATCAGAAATCAATTTTGTTTATATAAATTTTGTAACCCGCTAGTCATTCTCCAACTCGGAAGGGACGAGTTTTTTTTATTTCTTAGGGCTTTTATTGATTTATGAGTTTATGGGTTTTATGTGTTTCGAAAATACAGGGTTATTCAAGAAATGTAAAACTGCCACTGGCACGATTTCAAAATTTTGTAAACGCAGATCGACTCAGAATTTCATGGCAATTTTTTGGCATATAACACCCGAAAAAATTTTTTTTTGCAAAAATTCGAAAATTTGCCTTGGTCCCCCCTGTTGTCCATCCAAAGGCCACCTACAGACCAGGAGCCAAACAACAGGGGGGACCAAGCGAAAATCGTGGTTTTGACCTTATATACCAAAAAAATTGCCATGAAATTCTGAGTCGATCTGCGTTTACAAAATTTTGAAATCGTGCCGGGATAAAAAGTTATGGCAGTTTGAAAGTGTTACAATTTCTTGAATAACCCTGTACATTCCATTCCTAAAATTAATAGATAAATGATTTGTAGCTTGAGTAAAAAATTTAATTATGGCTTACTTTAAAAATCCATTCTAAAATCCATCCCACCTATATCCCGCAGAATTTTATTTGGAGTTTACCATTTTTTAAGTTTAAAACAGATTGCATCCAAATAACCCAAGATTTTCTACCGTATTTCCTCTAATAGTACTCCCCGGGGCTTTATTTTTTGTATGCCTAAAAATTTTGAAATTGTCAATCAAAAATGGCCCTAACTCTGAAGTTCCAGTCAAAAAATAAGAAGGGGGGGCAGGGTTGCCATATGAAAAACCAAAAATCATGGCAAAAAAACCTGGCAAAAACATGGCATCAAGAGAAAAAAAACATGGCAAAAACATGGCGACTATAATACTGCACTAAAACAAAAGCCAAATTGCAATAATCACAAATTAAAACGAAATATCATATGAAACTCTTTATTTATCATATTTCTGACTATATTTCACTTGCTCCAACAAATTAGGACGTGACAAAAACAAATCATAAGCCTTAGCACATGAATTTTATAGATAACAATGCATTCAACAACTTCAGTTCCATTTGATTTCTTTCGTCCAACCGAGAAAATTGACTCACAGAAAACATTCGATGAGAAGATAGAAAGCAGAATTGAAACCAGCTTCTTCAGCAGCATTTTTTTAAACGTACTGACCGCTTCTCGTCAACAGATTTGGTTTCAAATTTGGTTACCTCAAGCTGATCCAAAGTTTCTTTCAGTTCAGCAATTTCTCCGAAAAGTTCGTTTAATTCCTACAAAAAACGTTGAAGAAAAAACACTGTAATATTTTGTTTTGTACCTGTGGTATGACACTGCGAAATCGCTTGAAGAAGCATATAATCTTATCCGAAAAAGGACGGCTTTCAAAAGTCAACCAGTCACCGATCGAGGTAGAAATATCTTCTAGATGCTCGCACCACTTGTTCATGTAGCCCAAAGAGTCGTTATAGAATTTCTAAAATATATTACCCTTTGCGTTACCATAATTTCGATAAAGTCTAATCATACCTTGAAAGCAGCTGTCAATTTCTGGCAAACTTCTATTTCCCCAACTCTTTCCATCTCTGCTAGCATCCGCTTTGTTTGTTCTCCACAATTTTCATCATCTCTGGAAAGAATAAGGCGCCGATTTAATGTCTTCAGAATTTTCATTAATTTCGGGAATGGCAAATCCGGTGTCTGAAAGTTAAAAATTAAAACCGTAAGAGCACTTGGTTTGTAGTTTACCTGGCTAGTAGCATGAACCGGTTTAATCCAGCGTAAAAGAAGCGAAACGAAATAATGTTTTAAACTCATTGGCATTTGTCAGATCCTCTTTGAAAATTCTACGCATAAAGACAGGACAATCGTTGATTGATCTAAAGTACATTTCGACAACTGGCCACATTTGCACTATTTCATCGCAAAGGCGCGCCAACGATAGCCACCGTGTTTTGCTTTTCTGGGAAAGACATGAACCTCAATCTATAACTTTTTTTATCACAATTAGTTTTTATGTTAAAAAAGTATACCCCAAGAACTTCTGCATATTCCTGAAACCTTTCCCAGCGCAAAGCGTGATTCGAGAAGTGAGTCGTTAACCCATTAGAGAAGCCCAGCAAATCGTATTCCATTTGTTCCACCGCAAATCGCACAGAATTATTAGATATATGAGACGGGTAGCGAATCCCCAACGAGCTTCGGATTTTCTTAAAAATAACAATTTTTCACAATAAAAAGGTAAAATTAGCAAACCATTTTTGAGCAAGTAGAAAAGATTGTTCGATCCGTCTCGGTTAATTCCACCAAATTAGCGTTTGTGTTGTCAGCAGTCAGAGCAACCATTTTCTTCAAATCAAGTCTAATGAACGTAAGAGCTTCAATGATTAGTCCGGTCATCTCAATATATTTCTCGCTTGCTTTTTCCAAGAGGCAAAGCAGTCTTGTTTTCATTCCATCAGAAAAATATCTAAAGTATGAAGTTCTAAGAGAAACTTTTGGAAATTTTAAGATTACCTAATAACCAAAGCATAGAATCGTTTTCTGTTCATAAATCAAAATCCTCAAAATCCTTTTCTTTAAAAACGGTTCAAAAACTCCTGAAATTTTTACACACAACAATAAAATACACACAAAAAATAAAAAAACACAATACAAAAAAATACCATTAATTATCGCTGTCGTTTTAGTCCGAGTAGAAGCAAAATTTTTAGCTGATGGGCATCCTTCAAAAACTGTCGAAAGCAAGCCGGAAGTGCGATCTGCTGAACTCATCGATAAATTGTGTCGCCCACTGCGAAGAGCCATGACTAATTTAGCAGCTAATGCACCCTTTTCTTCGTTCACCTAAACCTGTAAATAATAACAGCTTCATATTTAGAAAGATTTACCGTTTCACGCTTAACGAAAGACAAAATTGGTTGATTCTTATTCACGATTGCAACATTCGCCTTGTGCTTCTTGCCATCTATGTGATCTTTAATTGCTTTCTCGCCGAGTTCTTGCAGGCCCAAATCTTGATCACAAGCTCTGCAGTACAAACGATTGTTGCCCTTCTTGCTTGATTCAATGAAATGCGCCTTGCACTTCTCAGTGTATTGAGTCAGAAATTTAGAAAGTAAAAAGTCGCTATAAGCAAAATTTTACAAAATGAACAGTAAACAACAAAACTTTGCAAAAATATGGCGAAATGTGGCATATTTGAAAAACATGGCAAACAGTCAAAAAACATGGCAAATGCTATGTTTTCTAGACATTCTGGCAACCATGGAGGGGGTGGAATGGTATCTCTATTAGAGGGGGCTTTATTAGAGGAAATACGGTATTCCAACTAGCATTTTAAATCAAAATCAGCGAAAATCGATCAAAGAGTGCTGATTTTTTTGGCGCCTTGTATTTTGGCCATAACTTTGGATAAAGCTTTTTTTCTGCTGCAAAAAGAATTTGTTCGTTGCAAACAGGCTTAGGCTTATTAGAACAATTGGAATAAAAATGTTTGATAGGTTTCTAAAATCAAATTGTGGGAGATACCAAATTCAATTTGGAAACCCATCAAAATTTTAATCAATGTTCATAATGAAACCTATTTTTTAAAATTTAACTGACAGATAAAAATTTTAAACTAAAAATGAAAAAAAAATTGGGGTCACAGGTTCGAAGACCCTTGAGCATACCTGGTTTTCCCACTTTTCTGGCAAAACTCAAAATTTTAAGCATCACATGTCAATTCTGATAGCATTAGCGTTCTCAGCGACCCGATTTACCCTTAGATATGATGAGAACAAATATAATACAATCAGGAAGTGGGTTAAAAGCGTGGCACGAAAAAAAAGCGTGACATGCCGACAAAAATACTATATGTATCTAGCAGATAAATTTTATCTATCAGATAAAATCGATCGGTATTTTATCTGACATATAGATTTATCTGTTCTACGCACTACGTTTTTGGCCAAAATAAAAGCGCCAAAAAAATTGCGACACTCTGTATATCTAAAAAGACCTACTCTTGTTATCCTCAGTGCAGTCACCCATTTGTGGAAGGTCTTCTCGTCTTCTGCACATATATATTTAATGTATTTGGAAGTCTTCACCTGGATTCTGGGGTGCTTAAATAAACAATTTGGAGATTGAACCCTTGTTATTGGCTAATTAATAGATACCTTGATAGCAAAGCCGTAGTTAGTGGGTGCCTTGTACTTCTTGGTCCAATCCAGACAAGTGTATATTTGGTTGTTGTACACATTCATTAGACACTGCAAATCCTTGGATCCTCTCATTTTGTTGGATTTGGGGTAGTAGTAGAGACCGGAGGAGCGGAGCACAAAGTAGTGTTTTTTCCAACACTTCTTGCCATCTGCTTTCAGCATCAGCCAACCCTCCAGCTCGGGTACTATTGCGTTGTTCTCGGAGTCCAGGAAGGTCTGCAAACATACCATTGTTAAATGGCACATTTGAAGCATCATGTACAAATCATGCATTTGAGACTTTTTTTAGTGATCATTTATAACATTGAAAATTGTAGTTTGGAAAAAATGTTATTTTTTTTTCGGGACTCTATTTTTTTAATGTTTAAATCTTATGCAAAAATTTTTTTTTGCTCCAAAAGAGAGCTGGATAAAATGCTCGTTTTTATAAAAAATAGCAAAAAATGTACTTTCTGGAATTTTTTTATTTTATTTCCATGGCTGTTTTATAGCGCATCAGCGTTGTCAATAATGATGAAAAACCGTACTACAGTTTAAAAATGAAGCCAAAATGTATTTTGTTGTAACAGTTATTCAAAATATACGATATCTTTCTCAAAAACTGTAGTATTTTTGAGATAACTTTAACACAATTATAAAAGCTATGGTACAGTTTTTATCACGGTTATGACAAAATAATGCAGTTGTAAACTGTAACGGGTGTCCCATAAGTCTTTTGCAAACTTTAAAACTTATTTTTAATAACAATTTTTATTTCAGAAAAAATTTCTAAATATACAGATGTGTTGCCCATTCGCTCCTCTTTCGAATGATATGTAAGCTTATGTTATTCACCAAACATATGCTTGTATTTTTGCATAAAAGAACTAAGAGAAGAAGAATAATTTTGGGAGACTTTAATTACTTTTTACTTTTAACCTTTTGCTTCTCATTTTGCTAGGATGTTTAACTTAAGCTTATTTAGAAAACACACAAACTGTTTTGAGCATGGGGAATTTGAGACCAGCCATGGCGCAAAAGCAAAGCGTCTGGAGCGTTGCAAAAAACACAAAACACATCTGTATATTTAGAAATTTATTCTGAAATAAAAATTGCTATTAAAAATAAGCTTTAAAGTCCGCAAAAGACTTATGGGACACCCGTTATTACAGTTTTAACAACTGTGCCACAGTTTTGCAATTGCAGTATAGTTTTTCAGCATTATTCACATCACTCTTCCGGAATTCAAAATTCAGCGAACATATGGGTATATCAAGTGAGTAGTCAAATTCAGTGTTGGAGTGCGGCGCGGTTAAACCGCGGTTAAAACCGCACCGCAAATTTTTGAAAAACCGCACCGCAAAACCGCCCGCACACATTTTAAAAAACCGCTGTTCTACCGCATTTTTGTGCCTTGTTGATGACGACTTGTCAATGCCCCTATTGTTCACTGGCTGACGATTTTTTTATTGAATTATGCTTTCAATTTTTATGCAAAATTGTCGACAGAAGCGTGAGGAATCTCTGGGGGTGGGGGATGGTGTTGGTGCTGTTGTCATCTGAAGCAACATGAAGAGTACAAGCAGAAGTTTGAAAAGTTGGAACACAGATCGAGTGAGGCCGTTGTTTTGGATCTTTTCGTTGTGCATCCGTCAGGTTTGGTCTTTCCTTTAGGTTTGAATATGTATAACAGACTTCTTTAGGTTGTTTATGTGCTTTCGACAAGAATGTCATCAATTACGTGGCGGAGAACTGCATCTCGTTCAATTCCATCGAAAGCATCTCTCTTCGGCAGCACGAATTCCAACGAGAAGCTCAAGGGTCGTCATCATTACTCGGATATCGTGTTTCTTCGAGCATACCAAGCGGTCATCAATGTGATCAAGGCAAAGATAGACAAATGCGATTCACTTTCTTTCACAACGGATATTTGGTCATCAAACTCGGGTTTCTCTTTTATCAGGTACTTTGAGGTTAAATTCTCGTATTGAATTGTTTTATTGCTTGAATTATCTGATTGGTGCATATAAAGAATATATGGAGTGTTAGTTGCTGTACGTATCGTTATGTGCGGCACTTTTTGTAAATAAAAAACATAAAACATAAAAAACCGTAAAACCGCGGCTAAACCGCAATTATTTTATGCGGTTTAACCGCAAACCGCAATTTCTGAAAACACCGCACCGCAAAACCGCCCGCACCCCTAGTCTCCAACACTAGTCAAATTTAACCATGAATACTGCCCATACTTTTGTATTATTTAAAGTGCCCACCTTGAGTAAAGATTGCTTAACCTCAGCAGTCCACTCAGCTGAGTTTTGAGGTGGTGGAAAATTCTCAAAGTTTTTAAACTTTTCGGACAGCAAAAAATTCTTGAGGGTTGCGCACAAATGAGTACTTGTCGGTTAGGCGCAAGAAATGCAACTAAATATATATAGAGATTTGCTATGCTTTATTATTGAATACGTGTTTCTCTTTACCTTGTTGTTAGAGTCAGCCAACCAGTCCTCTATGTTCTCCACAACGAATTCGTGGTCCTCGTAGATTCGCTCTGAAAATCAGTATAATTTGGTAACCCAGCTAATCTTATCTTTTAATTTAATCATTTTTGCAGGTTTGCAGACTGTCGGCAAACTGAGCATGCTCGCAATTTGTACAAATTTGCAATGCTAATATTTGTCGTGCTTAAAAGACCATGAAACTTGATAAGCTCAGCAATTTGTGAAATATGAATTCGCGCGGGACCACCATAATTTGGTCAATAATTTTTTTGAATTATTTTTTGTGCGCAGTTAAATTTTGAATCTTACTTATTGGTCAATATAAAACGGTATCACGCTGTAGATAACTGTAGAGCAATGGAAGTAGCCTAACTGGTCCGATCTGTCGACGTCAAGCAACTTTGTGCTCGACTAGTGGATGGTTCAAAATTTTGAACAAATTTTAAATGCAAACAAAAAATAATTTGAAAACATTATTGACCGAATTAGGATGTCCCCCCGTAGAAAATCTAAAAAAGTCAAAATTTTTGGTGGAAAGTGGTCGGAAACAACGTTTTTATCGGTTTTAGCGTGTAAGAATTGCTTAGAAATGGTTAAAACCTGCTTTGAAAAAATTCCGATATGGGGGGAACCGTATAAGTACCGATTTTTCAGCTTGGTTTTCTAACAAAAGCTTAGATGAATATTTTTAAATTTGCCAAAATTTCCGTGTGGTACTGACCGAGGACTACGATCTGCACTTATTATATACCGTATTTCCTCTATTAACTCTCCATCCACTAATAACTTGACACTTCTCGTTTTTTCAACTAGGACTTCAGAGTTAGGGCCATTTTTAATAAACAAATTCAAGATTTTTCAGGGGTTGTAAAATAACTCCCCATGAGGAGTTAATAGAGGAAATATGGTATACTCTTGATCCAGGTCGTGCTCGAAGTGTTAAGCTTAAGCTAATAATATCAGGTTGGCGGAAAAGTCCTGCGTTGACCCTGAAGTGACTGGCACTTGAGCAATGGGTTGGAAAAAGTTTATTCATATAAATTTCAATGGGTTTCAAAGCTAACTCTTATGTTATATGTGAAACCCTCTAAAATTTTTTAAATAAATAAAAAAATTTGCATCCCATTACAAAGTTTTAGCCACTTCAGTCTTAATGCAGGACTTTTCCGCCAACCTGATACTTTTTTGCTAGTATCTCGTTTATGTAACTTAATTACCATATCTACATAAATATTCATAATTCCCTGCATTTTTCTATTTAGGGATTATAAAGTATTTGGGCTAAAGCAAAGAAAGTGGTGCTCCTACTGCTGCTGCTGCTGCTAGTTATAATTAACCAGATGGATATCTGGATCTGTAATCCGATCATAGTAGTAGTTGGGAACACAGACTATATACACCACCACCATCAAGCTATTGTCCACTCAAAGCAGGAACAAACAGAAGCAGCAATATGAGCGGATATTAAAATTATTTTGCTATCAAAACAATATCTCCTCCAAATTTGGTTTCAAAACAGTGTGCCTACTTATATGTAAATCTGGATATTCCTCGAGTATTGCATGTTCGGGGGTGAGCACCACCTTTAACTTGTCAGTCAGTTGGCGCATTGTCTCACCCACTGTCCACCTCTCGTCTATCAAAAGGCCTTTGCTAGTCTGGTCTTCCAAAAAAATCTAAAAAATTGGAAAATAAATTCACGAATCAAACTAAAAACTTTTTGAAACCATAAATTAATTTTCACAAAATCTTTTCGCAAAATATATAGATATTTTTCGATTTTTTCGAACTTACTTTAACATAAATCTTTTTCATTTTCGCCTCTTTCATTTTCTCCAGTGCCTCTCTGATCTTTTGTGCTTTGGAATCTCCTGCAGAAGTGGAGGTTGACATGACTGAAGGGGCTCTAATAGTGCAGGAGGACACATCTGTGATTGAGTTTGGCGATGTCTGAAACCAGAAACAGTGAAATACCATTTTTGGTATGTCCAACAACAATTCACTGGTCTACTATTTATATTTTCTTTCTGTTAATCCCCCTCAATTGTTGCACTTAACTAGCAACTTGATTGGCATTGATTGGTGCTCTCCTCTTTTTAGACCCTCTGGCCTCACTCCACTTGACTCTGCACTGCCTAAAGTCAGGAGTAACACACAAGGGGCAAGATTAGGGTCAGGCAGTGCCATTATTGGATTATAAGGAGGTCAATGTTGGAAATTCTTGCCTCATCCTTATCCAAATCTAGGCTGTTTTGGAAAAGAGAAACAAATTATTGAATTATTTTTTGGAAAGAGCAAAAAAATTGTTGTTTGTTGACTAAAAATAAAGTGTGCATGACCACACTGGTTATCATACTTATGTGTAACAATGAATTTGCTAATGAAGTAACCCAGATTATTTTTCACCCAAGATAATTAAAAATAAATATTCAGGATTCTAATTGGGACAGTGCTTGAATACCGTCAATAATAAGTCAGTTAAGGCTTTCTAACTAACTATTGTGTAATCCCATGAGTGAGAACCAACTTCTTCAATTAAAAAAGAACGTATAGCCAACTGGCCATGCAAAAAACAGAATTTTTAATATACTCTATTAAGGAAGTATTTATTGCAAAAGTACATTTTTTCTTCTATGATTTATGACAAATTAGCATATGCGTCTGATATCCTATACAGCCACTGCTAGTAATATGTCATCTGCTACTGCTAATTGCCTTTTCTCCAAAAAATAGATAAAAAAGCAACAGTTGCCTTCGTCTTTTAGCAAACCCACACCCATATGTCTGTGAAGTATTCATTCCTCCATCTTATTGCTCAGGCTTCCTGCTTTTGTGAGCAATCAAAAAGGGTAGTAGAGGAACACAACAACATCAGCAGATTGATGGCGCCGATGAATCAGCCACCCTAAAAGCCCTCCAAAACCACCAAAAAAATAGCTCAAAAAGGGCAGTGGGCAAACAGACCAGCCAAGTGCAACAATACAGAAGCAATCAATACGATATATTATATGTAGCCAACATTCCATTTTTACCTGGTGAGTGGGTGACGGAGTGCTGAGTGAGCCCCTGTAGGAGTCGGCACTGGAGAGTGTCTCAGAGTTCCTGTAGTTGCACCCCCTGCTGTTGATGGTGCATCCAGCTCCAGAGCCAGAAGAGCACTCAGTGGAAGAGGAGTCGCCAAAAGCACTGTCAACATCGGGACTAGCACACAGGTCAACTGCTCCAATGCCTGTGTCTACTAGCACACGGTTGGTTGTACTCGCAAGTATTTCAGAAGAGCCAAATTGGGGTAAAGAGCTATCGGACTGAAAAAAATAATAATAAGCTTAAAATTTAACAGTGATTTTTAGAATAAGGAATCATCTGTCTTAAAATAGTCATTTCGTTTTATGTCATCTTTTGGATATGTGAAAAAGACTGGCTGAACTAGAGCATTTGTTTTACAGGAAATTTAAGAAAAACATAGAAACACAATCGAAAAAATACTTATGATGAAAATATAAAGTCTGTATTAATTTGAGGGCTAGAAAAACAAAACAAAAAATAGAAAACTGTGTGTTGTTATACCAAAGCTACAGAAAAGCGGAAAAAGTGGCGGTCACCCTCGGAGCTGATATAGCGTTAGTCACACGTTATTGTTTTAACAACATGACTATTTTGGCAAAAACGGGCTAAATTATTTTCAGTATTGCATAAATTCGTAATTTTTTTAGCAAGCGTTCATAGGCAACGGGCAGTGTTTTCAAAAATCAAGGTCAAGTTCAAGATCCAAGTCAAGGTAAAACTTGACTTTATAAAGTCAAGGTCGTTTTTCTCGTTTTTTGTAAGGAAAACGGGCCTGAATTTTTTCCCTAACGCCTAAAGTCACGATTTTGTTCTGAACAAAACGTACTTTTCAGAATTTCGATAATTAATTTTTGAGATGAGATATAGCCTAAAGTTTAGGCTTAGGCTAAGCCTAAGCCTAAACTTTAGGTAAAACCTCCTTGATTTTACCTTGACCCTCGGTAAAATAAAGGTGATTTTACCTTGACTTTAGGCTATATCTCATCTCGAAAACCTATTATCGAAATTCTAAAAAGTACGTTTGTTCAGCACAAAATCTTGACTTTAGGCGTTAGGGAAAAAATTCAGACCCGTTTTCCTTACAAAAAAAACGAGAAAAACGACCTTGACTTTATAAAGTCAAGTTTTACCTTGACTTGGATCTTGAACTTGACCTTGATTTTTGAAAACACTGCCAACGGGACACCACTATTTGCTGTCTGAAACCCAACTTTAATAAAAATTATGTTTTAATGAATTCGTAAAATGAATGGTGCGATAGAAAAAGCGTTATGGTCGTTGAAGTTTGTGATATGTCCGAAGTTCATTTACCTGAGCCTTGTTGCCCCCAATTGCAGTGGAAGATGTGGAGGAAGGGGAATTCACCGGCGAATGCATGTAGGGGGGTCGTTGATTGGACACTCCATTCAGCTTGTGATTGGAGGTGGAGGAGGGCAAGCCATGCAGCAGAAAATGGTTGTCTGCTTCACTACTTAGCTGATTCTCTAATTCTAGCAACTCATTTAAGATGGTGTCCAGATCCAGGTCGTCTGAAAAATTAAAAACTGGCGAAAATTGATTTAACGGTAAAGTAGTAACAATTTGGTTATGGAGAAGTTTCTTCCGGATGTCCGCTTAACTCATTAAGAAAATGGTTTTGGCGGAGGTGCAACTATGATTACAGCATAGGCCGTAATCATAGTCAAGGTCAACTTTTAGATCAAACTTTTTTAAATTAAAAAAACGTTAATGTTTTTTTGATATGACCCTACGGCAACTTTTTGAGATCCACATGAAAACTTGGATATTTATCCGAAATATTAATGAATATTTGAGGTATGAAAATCGGTAAAAATGTTGATAGGTCAACAGGGGTCAACATTTGCCAAAATTTCGAAGAGACAAGATCTCAAGTTTCTGTTTTAATGCCATTTGTAGAGCTTAAAAAGTTAAGTGGGGTCAAAAATATCAGATTTGGCACTAACTTTTTTCTGCAAGAAAAGTAGAAAATCATTAAAAAACGTCAGTATATTTTAGAAATTCAAAAATTCTTATGTAAAACCTAAATCAATTGAGAATTTGAACCAGCTTGTTTAGCAATCTGTTTGGCTGTTTTGAAATGAAAAAAACCGATTTCGTTTCTAAGAATAATAGTATTTCAGAAATTTAACTTTATATAAAATTCAACTTTTCATATTATATCTAAGACTCAAAAATGCGAATGTGCAAATAAAAAGAATATTTAGACTAAAATATTAGCAGCATGCAAGGCAGTTGGCAAACTTGAAATTGATGAATTTTCGGCCTAAAGTCAACTACGTCAGGAAAGCCGAAAGTAGTTGTCGCGCACAAAATAGAGTCGAACTCGAGAGATTTTTTTGGTATTTTGATGCTGAAGTGCAATGTGCTCGAAAAATTGTCTTAAATCTCGCGATTTATCAACACCAACCGTTAATTTTTTAGATTTTTCTTTTTTTATTTGATAAAAAAACCCAGTCAAATATTAGACAAGTAGGATTTAAAGGGGAAGAAGTGCCAATAAAAAATGTAATTCTCACCTTTAGCATTAGCCATGGAATAGCGGACAATATCAATTTGGGGTTTGGGCGGCACTTGGGGTCTCTGTCTGTGCTGTACACTGGCTGTGGATGGCTCTGCTGCTGCTTTCTGACTAGGCAGCAGTGGACTAGTGGCAGAGGAAGGCGTGCCCACCTCCACCCTCAATGGGTCACTCCTTCCTTCCTCCTCAGGAGGGCAAGCAGGTATTCTCATTTGGTGCTGCTGCACAGTTGACTCAACCACCACAACTTGTGGGAAATTGCAGCAACCACACAACCAACTTTTTTCTCCTGGGAAGAAGAACAGTTGGACTGGTTAGGAAGGGAGAAAGAGACACGGAAGGGGCAGTTGTTTGTGCCCTTGTGTTGTAGGGGATGTGCGATCTGCAAAAATAAAAAGATTGATTTAAGGAAATCTCTATTTGCTTGCTTTCAGGATATTAATTGCCAAGGGAAAATGTCTTTGATCTTATTGTTTGAATTTGCCAAAAGCTCAGAGGCCTACAAAAATTGATTCAACAAAAATTGGTATCAGATAACAAAAAGGGAAGGACATCGATAAAACGCGGATTTTAACACGTGCCGTATTATCTCCATTAACACGCCCAATACGAATCTGTAGACCTGTATATTCTGACTCAAAATTTCATGCTGAACACGATGGCGCGGGTCCTTCTCGCTTCAATAATTGACGAATTTGGTGAAAAGAGGTCCAAATTGTACATGGTCAAAATCCAGCTGGATGCCCACAGGTTTTCAAGTGGTGGGCCATGATTGTCATACTGCATGCATAATACACCAAAATGACCGTCACGATCTGTTCTTTCGAATGAGTGTACGTGAGCGGCAACCTGTTTGCAAAAAGATAGACAATCAGGGTCCAACTCACAAATCCACTATTTTCTCCCCTCACAAAATTTCACTTAAAGCCACTCAAGAGCACGTCATAGCTGTGTATAACTGCTTGATGCTTGGTCAATACTTGCAGATAAATTCAACAGCTACAAAAAAGGTGAAACATCTGCACAGAAATTAAACAAAAGTCACTTCGAAATTACAGGACAAGAGGTAAGAACGGCACTTTACCTGGAATTGAAATTTGAAGGATGCCTTACCTTGGCTTAACCCTATCGATTTTTGAATGAAATCAATATTTTCGAACACAATATTAGTGCAAATCGTATACCAAAAGATAGCCAAGATTCGGAAGAGTCTTATTTGCGAATAGTATCTCAGTTTTTAAAAAATTGTGTTGATGTGAACCCAAGGAAAATCAAACCAGAATCGTCCATCCACGACCAGGCCGCCAGCGTACTTCTTCATCCTCTTAAAAAAGAGGAAAAACACAGTTTTACCCGTGATCTAACCATTGTATCTGGTGCCGTTTTTGAGCTCTATCACGTAATATTATTATTTTCTGAAAACGCCCTTTAAAATTTTGAGAAAATCACTTGCAGTTTCGAAAGAGTAGATCGTGACGGTCATTTTGGTGTATTATGCATGCAGTATGACAATCATGGCCCACCACTTGAAAACCTGTGGGCATCCAGCTGGATTTTGACCATGTACAATTTGTTACATTCCGGACCTCTTTTCACCAAATTCGTCAATTATTGAAGCGAGAAGGACCCGCGCCATCGTGTTCAGCATGAAATTCTGAGTCAGAATATACAGGTCTACAGATTCGTATTGGGCGTGTTAATGGAGATAATAAGGTGTGCACTTTTTCTAGACAAAAATCAGTAGGTTCAATAATGATCAAAAATATAGTGGCTTGCAAATCAATAACATAAAATCTCTGCTGAAGTTCCCCCTGCCAGTGTTTTGTGATAATACTCGCAAACCTAATAGCATTTTTAACTAGAAAATAGGGGACCAAAGAGGTCATCTCACCTAAATCGCTTTCTACTTTCACATTGTTTTTATATTACAGTGGACTCCCGATTTAGTGTATACCCTGAGGATCGGCCTAAGTGTACAGGGTGACACAACCTTTTTTACCTTTTGTTTTCGTCACAACTCATTGTGATTGCAACCTTTATAATACAACTATATAGTGGGTGGAAAGCCCTTGATTTACCATTTCGTTTGAAAAAAAGAGTGGCTCTTTATCTCGAAAGTGAGCGAAGTTATGCCTAGTTTAAATGAGACCACCGAAAATCAACAAACTTATGCAACAAAAGCAACTAAATTCAACCACAATTTCTTTTATCTGGTCTCAAAACTCCTTCCATTTCTTTCTATGCAGGAATCGAGGCGCCGGGGGAAGTTCATTGCCCGATTGACCATTTCTTGCGGAAGCTGACCCATTTCTTCGATGATCTTTTCACGCAAAGCATGAAGATTTGCTTGAGGCTGATCCGTGTAAACCCTGTTCTTCACATAACCCCAACAGAAAGAATCCATTCAGGTTAAGTCAGGAGACCTAGCAGGCCATCTGGTTGGTGCAGGATCCCTACCAGTCCACCGATTCGGAAAATGACGGTTGAGCAGAGCTCGAACATTCAATCCCCAATGTGGTGGAGCTCATGTGGATGTGGATTATTTCGTCGATGAGTTAAACTAGGCATAACTTTGCTCATTTTTGAGATAAAGAGCCACTCTTCTTTTTAAACGAAATGGTAAATCAAGGGCTTTCCAACGAATATATGGTTGTATTAAAAAGGTTGCAATCACAATGAGTTGTGACGAAAACAAAAGGTAAAAAGGTTGTGTCAGCCTGTACACTTAGGCCGATCCTCAGGGTATGCACAATATTGTTTGTAACTCTACTTTTTGGAA
Organism: Ditylenchus weischeri; assembly: GCA_029231635.1. Lineage (NCBI taxonomy): Eukaryota > Metazoa > Nematoda > Chromadorea > Rhabditida > Anguinidae > Ditylenchus > Ditylenchus weischeri. Next base: position 218,888 of record JAMRYI010000201.1, read on the forward strand.
TTTCAATAATAAAGCAAACCATTCGCAAAATTTTTCTCTGCCTAAAATGAATAATCTCTGCTGCCCACATTAGATCAATTTTTAGACCAAAAATCTGCCTAAATCAAGAAAATAAATTCGATCGTGGGTCAATAGGAAGTTTTGGCAAGGTGGCAGTGCAAAAACAAATGTTTTGTTTATAACTTTTCCATGGGTTTGACTAATAACATTATATAACGGGCAACGTGGCCTAAAAAATTCAGTTTATTAAATATTTGCAAAGACAACTTCTTGCCCTATAAATCTCCTTAGAAAAATCGATGACAGCAGTTAGGCTCAAGATACTCAAAAAAAAAAACAGACGAAAAAATTAATAATCAAAAATGTTCGATTTTTTTGAACCATTCTGTACATAATAGTCCCAATTATTGCGGAAAATTTACTATTTTCTAACTAATCGTTAGCATTTATTAATTTATTGATTTCTGAACACAGAGAGATGGTTTTAGCTCGTAGGTAGACGACCCAAAAACATCTGTTTGTTGGCACACAGGGTCATCTTTCCCTTCATTCACATTCTATTGTTTTTGTTGTTATATTTGCATAAAGCAGCAGCTATAGCATTGATTGGTGGTAGAAGAGCAAGGGGGCAAGAAGTAATCCACCCACTTGCTCAGACCGATTTTTATTGGTCTAGTTATGGACTGTGCAAATACTGCTGATGACGAATTCATGACTTTTCTGCCTTTTATGTATGTTTGACACGCTAGCTACTGGCTGTTTCACTAGCTGGTTTCCCAAATGTGGGTGTGCGCATTACTGCTGCTGCTCAAATGCCTTAATTCCAGAACCCAGGGCAGGAACCTTGATACCCTTTAATTCTTTTGCAGTTCTGCTTTATTGCAACTTCCTTTTAGAGCCAACCCTGCAGTAATAACCACCACCTACTTCATTAAACACTTCAAGTTGTAATCCACTTCTCAAGTTGTGTTCAACAACCACTAACCAAACAACAATACTAAGCTATAAGCGAAATTTAGGGCGAATTTTGAACATCGAAATTGACAATTGAAAATTGAGTATATAATAAGTTAGCATGCAAAAGTGGCAAAATAATTTTGGGGAAATTGTAGAGTTGTGCTACTAATTTCGTTTCGGTGTGTCCTCTTTGCTCACCACCTACTCTTTGCACCAAAAAAGGGTTAGGGGTATAGAATAGAGAACTAGACAGAGGAAAATGGATATGAATGTTCTCATTTTCTGCTGCTACCTCTACGCCAATAGCTACAGGTAAATTGCCCCTCTTCAAATTCCCCCTCCAACGAATTCCCTCGCGGTAAGTCTCCCTCCTAAATTTTGAGGTTACAAGTTCGAATCGAGCTGTTAGCAGACATTATTTTTTAATAACAGCGTTAAACTGGTTTTTATAATAACAGTAAGCCTCAAGGTGGGTAGGAGAATCACCTGGCACCTCCCCTAAAAGGGTATCCACCTCCAGAATCCAAATTTTTGGATTTAGCTAAAAGTAATTACAAATCATTGTACCCTATCCAGAATCGTATCTTGAACATGGTTTGATAATGCTAAAACAGCGATTTGACTTGCAGGAAACACGGTTTGGAGTAGTTTCCTATACTGTAGGGTATCCAGGCGGTAGTACCAAGGTAGCGACTAGGTATCAGCCTTGAGGTGGAAGTGCCTAGGTAGTGGTACCAAAATTGTAGCACTCAGTCGGCAGTACAGTTTTTTCGTGCACTAATTCCGATAATTTAAAAATAGTTTGTAGGTAACAAACTATCGTTTGATCAATTTTATCAAAACTAAAAAATACCCTACAAAATGGAATTTTACTACTACCAAACCTTTTAGAAGGCTCGAATTATTGCAAAAACCAGATTTTGGAGCCCGAAAAACATTTAAAAAATTGTATCAAATGGATGACCACTTGGTTTGGTTATTGCATGGATTATCCAGCAGAACAGAGGTTGAAGTATGGAAAACTATTTTAAATTATAGGAGCTCTTCGCAAGAAAAAAGATTAATTTGAAAATTTTGGAACTAGGGGACGGTGATTTGTTGGCGGGAGAATTCAAAGAAAGAGTAAAAAAATTTTTAAAACAAATGCAACTGCAGCTAAATAAATAAAATAGGAAAGGCGCGAATTTAAAAAAAAGTCCCCTTTTTCCATAAATGGAAAAAGGGGACAAAAAGGTGGGGGGCAAAAGGGGACAAAAGGCTACGACCCGAAAAAAGATACGGAAAACAAGACACGTACTTATGCTGACAAGTGTGAGATTTTTTCTGTGGCATTTTAAAGTTGAATAAGAACTGTTTTTTGGTAAACTGACCAGAAAAGATAACAGATCTAAAAAATGACCAACAAGGAAACCGCTCCAACTATCCCCTGCAAACCTTTCATATTTTAAGTCACTTGTAACATTCTGCCGTGTTTTTCAATGCGCTAAAGACCAAAAACATGGAAAAATGTTAAGAGCGACTATAAATATGAAGAGTTTGCAGGGGACACTTTGAACGGACCTTGTAACCTGTTAAAGTTACTGAATGGCTTTTTTTCATAAAAGGTACAAGACATATGAAGACATGTTATTTTTCCAAAAAATTCGTATCCGAAAAATACTGTTCTAAGCATCACAAAACTGAGCAACACCAAATAAAATAAAGTTTGTTGACTCCAGAGGCAAACACACATAGATTCTAATCAAACAATTAGTATTGCTTCAGTAGTTTTTTTGAGCTCAAAGCTTGCACACACACTGGTTACCAAAAGTCTTTAGTCAAATATGCAAACATTGCCAGCAATATGTGTGTGTTGTGGGTATGTTGGAAAAGAGACCAGCTGAAGTCCTCCACAAACTTTTTTATTTACCGTTTTTTCTCCACTATAAGGGCAGTCTCTAATAGACGGGCATCCCTTCATTTTTTGACTAGGATTTCAGAGTTAAGGCCATTTTTGATTGACAATTTTGCGATTTTTTAGGGGTTGAAAAATAGACGGGCGTGCCCTTGTAATAAAGAAAATACGGTAATTTAGCAAGTGTGCCCAGTACCTCATTGTTGTCTGTGTCTGGTGTGTTTTCTGGCTGCTGCTGGTTGTTTGCAGAAGAGGGGGTGAGTCGATTTGTGTTGGCTAGTAAGGATTGCAATCGATCTGTTATTTGACCATATGGTTAGGTGGAAAAGCGTAACCATCATTATTGCTAGTTGTCAGACCTCTTGGTTTACTAATTTTTTCAAATCGGGGAAAAGTATTGAAATATCAATAAAGAAGTACCGGTAAAGCAAACATGTGTGTGTGAAAAGTGAACACCAGTTGCTCATTTTTGAAAACTATCGACTTGTTTGCTTATATATGGTAGTAGCCGATATAAAGGGAAATGTCCGTGAGCGACACGGAGAAAAGGCGGGGGACAGCAATTCTGTTCTTTCTCGAAGAATATCTAGGTGCGTTCTTATCTAGATTTTTTAAATTTTCTGCCTAATTTTTAAAAGTAGTATAACGTCATCAATATGAGATTTGATGCAAAATAATTGACAAATGGAACGATTCAAAAAAATTAGCTGGTCCCCGCCATATTTTTTTGAAATGCACAGGCATGCCCCTTTGAAGAAACCCAGTTATTGGTTTTTTAAGTTTAAATAGAAACAATACTGACAGAAAATCAGTATATTCCGGTGCATAATCACCGGTCTGAAAAATCCTTCCTTTAAAAAAATTTTAAATTCGATACTTCGATGGGTTTTTTAAAATTTGAATTGATAAAAAAACTCTTTGCTTGGTTTCACAATACAATTTTTTATGAATCAACACAGCTAAATTGTTTGATGGGTTTGAAATATTTTATTTTCGTTCGATATTTGAATTCTAGAACCAATAATTAATAGTAACTTTTAAAACACATCGAAGTGTCAAACCACAAAGCTTTGTTAGCGCAATATTTTCTTACCAACCTGTCGGTTGGTAATGCGGTGGTGTGCATGAGACAAAAAGTTTGAAACCCATATAAAAATTGTATATACTGTGTATAACCAACCGCGAACCTATGGTCGAGCCCAACAGTTGCCCGACAGCCCTAACTTTTTGCACTTTTCAACATCTTTGCCTGGTAACCCGTAAATTTACCCATCAAAAATACAATACAAAATATGAGCGCACTTTAGCCAAAACATCAAAATTTTCCGAGAAAAAGCGAACAATAACAGATGTGTCAAAATGCAATTTGACTCACCTTCTTTCGCTGCTTGTCTATAGCAATTGATGGTGAATCACTAGGAATAGGCAGTAGTATCCCTGTTCTGCTTCTCTAATACTCCTGCTGTCTGTATGCTACAACCACTGCTGAATGGCAAGTGAACTTCGTGTTCTCTGTAGCGGCAGTCGCATTAAAGCAGGGATTCACACAACCGGATGCTGAAAAAGGCAGAATAATTAGTAACAATGTGGTTGTAGTGGAGCTAATATGTGATGGGGACAAGTATAGGTGGTGATCATGAAGTGTTTGTTTGTCTTCTATCATTAAATCAAAATGCAACGACTGAAAATAAAAGCGATTTTTCTTTATTTTGTTTCTTGTTCTTGCAGACTCAATGGAGAATGATAATTTTTTGAGGCTTTTATCAGTTGTAAATGATTGGGGAGTGTTCGAATTTTTTTTGAAGATCATCGTTTATTAAAAAAAACGACAAGAATTAAGCAGCGAAAAACTGGTTGTCGGTCCTGTTGTAGGACCAATTTTCGGCATGGCTTTCGGCATTCGGCAAATTTCTTGGGAAAAATTTCTTTTTTACAATATTTTTTGGCTATACTTATTTGTTGGTTAGCTATAGCGCATGCAGTCCCGTACTATGAATGAACTCATAGTTACACATTAAGTAGCAGCAATGCTGGTAGCAGTAGTGGTGGACAAGCCAAGTAAAATAGCTAATGCTGCTAATCAAACAGTGTATCTAGTCCACACAGCTAGATTACTTTTAGTATTGTTTGTATTACACAGCTTGTTGAAATTAGATCTGTTGATTTAGTCATGAAACCAGCCCAAAGCAATAGTAACTATACATATACTAACATCAGCAAATAATTGGTGCCGTGGAGTAAGAATAAGATTTCATCTTTAAAACACCAAGTCGACTTTGTCCATAGTGTGCCCTGCACCATCCCGGCCATAGTGTTCTGTTTTTCTTAGTGGCCAGTCTTTTTTTTAAATTTGGATAGCCACAAAGAGATTCTTTGTCAGAGACTCCATGCCATAATGACCTACCGTATTTACTCTAATAGTGGTCCTGGGCAGAGTTGTAACGGACCCCTGCCCGTCCTTCGATCGTCCTTCACAAAAAATTTTAATTTTCGTTCTTCCTTCATTCTTCACGTCATTGGGAAAAATTTTTTCGCCTTCATCTTCACATCACCTTCACTAAAAAAATTTTCCCGCCCTTCCTTCAGCCTTCACGTCAGTGGAAAATTTTTTGTGCTCTTCCTTCAATCTTCACGTCAGTCAATAAATTTTTTTACACCCTTCCGTCAGTTCTTCACGTCAGTGAAGAGTTCTTCAATTTTAAACAATGAACAATGAGGGACCTTCACCTGTTAGATAAGTAGTAGTCGAATCCATCGTCAGTAGATGAGGGTCGGTAAGGCTAGGAGAGATTATATATGGCTAAGAGATAGATTGGAAGTTTAAAATATAGACAAAGAGGTTTTCGAAGAATTTCGGGAATTTCGGCTCAATTTTCTTCTTCTATCTTTTTCCTCATTCCTCCAGTTTTCCGTCAGTTTCCCTTCATTTTCCCTTCAGTGCATTTTAAACTTTCAAACAACCTTCAAAATTCCTTCACTTGGTAAATGAAGGATTTTTTCCTTCACCTTCACCTTCATTGGGTTCATGACGTAAAGGCTTCACGTCATTGAAATTTTTTTTTAATATGAGCCCTTCCTTCATGCCGTCCTTCATGGCTATGAAGTGAAGGTGAAGTGAAGGGACGTTTGACGGACGTCATGACGTTTGTTACAACTCTGGTCCTGGGGTTACTAATTTTCAAACACCCTCTTTGGGGGCTACTATCAGAGGGAGGGCTACAATTAGAGTGGGGCGGGGCTACTATTAGAATGAATATGGTAAATCCCTAATGAACAACTTGATCTGATCCTCATAGTGGCTACTACATATAGTTGTCAACTCACAGTCAACTTATTTCTCACACACAGTTTTCACAAATTTTACAGTTTGACTGTACTAGGCCACGCATAAATAAAAACAAACACTAATAAAAGTGAGTTTATATGAAGGGGAAGAATATTTTCTTTACAACATATCAGCCATTTTCCTCTTTTTGAGCAGTCCACCACACCCTAAGCCTAAATTAGTGGTGTGGCGGTCTTTGAGAGTGGCCAGTCAGCCATCCATCCAGCCAACCCACCACTTCAATAGTAGTCAATGTGTGTAGACACGCAACCACCACCCAACAGCTATTCTTCTGCTGCTCTGTCTTCCGCTCGGCGAGAAGACACTAAAAAAATTGGATTGAGAAATTGGCTGCTGCTGCTGCTCCACCAAGAATATAATTCATCTCTTTTGGGCACTTGGGTTTGTCAAATATTTGCATTTTTTGCTAGAAAAAGCACAAAACATTTAAAATTTTTGTAAAAAAGCTGAAAATGTTCTTAATGAACAAGAAGAGAGCTTTTGAGTTATTGACCGATAACTTCTGCATCGATAGTCCCTGGAAGTTTTTCAGTCTTAAGGCATATATCGACAAGGTGTTCTTTTTATTTGGAAATAGCCATAATTTTTTTTTCTAATCAGAAGATTCGTGGCCCTAGTGTCGATCTAAGTTGATATCACATTAATTTTTATCCCAAATTTTTAATTCAGAGTTAGCTTGGCAATAACTTATTTTGTAGCCATTTATTTTAGCTGCAACATATGACTAACACACAAATTTAAAAAAAATTATGACTACTATATGCCTAAGCTTGGGTCGACACTCATTATAAAGATGCCTTTACTTATGGTCATATTGCTGCAACCGAAAATTCAACAAAAATGCTTTATAATTCGGATGAGCGAGAAAAATTTACACACTATAATGTCTCAAAATAAAATTTAGTAGCTTTATATAAAAGTATGAGCAATTAAAAACCCAACACAAAATATCCTCACAAATTTTCAGCCTAACCCCTCAGCCAACCATGAACTAGAGGTTTGCTGTGACAGGGTTATTAATTGAACATACGGGATTGCATATATTACATGCACTAGCAGCAGCATCTACATATAGGATTAGAGAAAAATTAAATGAATTGATTGCAAAGGCCAAAACACAAGTCGTAATAGCGATAGCGAGCTGGTGGTAAATATTGCTTCTAGTTGGGCACATAGCTACACTACCAGCCCCCATCACAACAGATTGAACAAGCTGATAAGGTGGAGGCAGCAGCTATGTGGTCACATCTCACACACAACACACAAGTTTAGGGAACGAACAGAAAGGAACAAGTGAGTAGAAAAAGGCCAAAAATATGGCTGATAAACATTTGACTGAAAAATGTAATGCAAAATTCGGATGGACAGAGGAGTTGTTAGATATAAATAAAGGCATTTTGAGTATTATTATGCTCATTATACACTACAGTCAACACTTCTACCAACACCAAAAACTTATGGGTAATACAGTCAACTCTCGATACAACGATATCCCAAGGGACCGGCCCTGGGTACCGTTATATCAAGGGTATCGTTGTATCGAGGTATCGTTATATCGAGGCTATTAAGACCGAAAATCTGACTAGGTATCGTTATATCGAGGCTTGGCTATATTAGCACTATAATGTTCAACAAAAGCACTTTTATTAACGGTTAGAAGAGAAGAAATTGGTAATTTTCTTTTTTGCGCTCTTGATAGATGCTATAAAACTAGTCATCCAATTAACACGGGAAAGGCCGACCGGGACAACGGTTCACCTGGGGGGTTTTCGACCTGCTGAACACGAATTTCCCACTCTCAGCAATTTTTAGATATCAAAATCCCCTCAAATGACCCCCATTTAGTTTTTGTGTCCCATTTTGGACACCATTTTTTACTTTCCTATGGATTGTGTCATTTTTGTTGGGAGCACACGCTCATCTTATACTCATTAGAAAGCTCTGTTTCTGCGCTTTTCAACGCGCCATCATGCGCCACATATAGCTAAATATATGGCCACTAAAAATGCAAAAGAAACCGGGGACAGCGTTTTCAAAAATCGACCTTCCGACGAAAATATGGGTCTATTTTCCACCAGAAAGCTGTAACCGTGAAAAGAAGAGCAGATTCGGGAATCAGCGCTAAAAACTGCGTCGGATAGTAATTTTTCGCACCATTTTTGTCTTAGAAAATATCGGGATATTAACGCCTAAGCAGCAGGAGAATATTTTATATTTTTTCAATATAATTTATACAAATACATAGCACAACATCAAACGTTAGGCAAACATTGTTGACAAAGAAGATTGTTACGTTTAGATAAATGTGTTGGGCACACTGGCTTGCCACATGTTTCACATTGACAGCGGGTGTTGACCTTTTGGTTTGTGGCGCACAGCGCACATCTGCCGACGACTTTAAGCTCCACGGATTTTGCTTGGCTCCGAGTCAAATATTGTGTCGCAGGGGGAGCTGACACTTTTCTCGCAGGTGAAGTGGTCTTGCAGTCCTTGCAGTAGACTACTTGGTTGGCATCGTTGAGGCAAACGTGCCTGCCACATTTCTGAAAAGATTAATTTATTGTAAACGAAATTATTGCAATATAAAACCTGGCAGTCCTTTCCATCCCGACTACGCTCCTTGCATATTGGGCAGCGAAAGCGAGTTGAGGCTAGATCTCCTTGGGCTTTCTTTGCAAGATCGGCCTCCATCTTTGCTATCTCGTTGTATCCAGCGGTAAGATAGTTGTCGGAACGGGAACGGAGGTTTTGCTGTGGTTTCATCAGCTGCTTGCTGAGTTCGGACAGGAAGTTTCTCCTCGTTCCCGTGTTTTCTTTGACCGATTTGTTTTGCTTTTGGTAGAGAACCCATGCATTCATTGCTGCCACGTTTACAAGCCATTGCATAATCTGGAATATGCTTGCAAAGTAAAGAAAAAGCTGAAGTAATTATTTACCTTCACCGGCCAACGCCTTGTCGCGGGAGAAAAGGAGAAATGCTTGGTCATTTCATCAAATTGGTCAACACCGCATTTTGTCTTGTTGTAGTCAGCAACAATCTGTGGCTTCTGGGCTCTCTTGTTGAAGGCAGGGCGGTGATGGAAAGTGGAGTAGAGGAGTACAGACTTTGTTTTCCGAACTTGAAGCTTCATCAAAGTTTGGTGCTTGTTGTAGACATATCTGGCTTTCTTTTCAGCGAGCTCCTCGTTGACAAAATCCTTTGGCAAGCCTTGTCTATTTGATCGTACAGTCCCGAGCAAGTAAGTCTGCCACAGGTTTTGGCCGAGCTCTGGAGAGGTGAAAAAGTTGTCACAGACGACTGTGCGGCCAGCATCAACAAGGTCCCTGGTGAGGCGATTGACAACTTCCATTCCAAGGTTTCTAAAACATTTTTTTCAATAATGTTTTAGAACGAGTTGCTTACCTTTCAGACTCCCCTTGTTTTCCTAAATAGACCATGGCGTTGTGGAGGTATTTGGTGTGGGAATCAACGCAGGTCCAAACTTTGATGCCGAACTTCTCCGCCTTGCTTGGGATAAACATTCGGAAGCTGCACCGCCCTCTGAAACCCACCAGCGTCTCATCCACAGTGACGAATTCTCCAGGCTTGTAGTTCTCATTGCAGTTGGCCGTGAATTTCTCAAACACCTGAAAATATATTCTTGCTATTTACAGTGTGCAAAAATTAACCTCTCTAATTGGTGCCAATTTATCGCCCTTTTTCCGCTCAAGCTTGCTGTCAAATCGAATTGCGCGCATGAGGATTTTGTACCGATTTCGGGAGAAAGTGAGGTGAGCGGGAAGCGAGCCAGACTCAGTAGCAAATATTGAGTCGACAGAAACTCCCTCGAAACCGCTTATACCAAGGTTTAGCCACAATCCAAGAAGCTATACAATAAAAATTTGAAAAAAGCTAAGAAAAGGGCATTATAACATACTGCTTTTATCTCGTTTTCATTTGCAGGATCAAGTGGAGGAGGTTTGCCTGAACCTTCGCGCTCAAACTTCTTTCTTAGAACGTCAAACTCCTCATTGGTGTGCTTCACAATACTAAAGAATTGTTTATAATATTTTACTTGAAAATTTAGACTCACATTTTGATAATCCCCACAGACATAAAACAGCCAAACAGACCTGACTCGGAGTCAGGATTTTTAGGCTCTTCAGGCAAGGGATTGTAGGGCGTAAATGTCTCAACTCTAGGTGGCGGATCGGCTGTCCAGGTTCCTGCTGTCGATTCATATCGCTCTCGACGACAGGCGGATTGCAAGTCCGGCAATGGAGAGTCGTCGTCCTCAAAGTCAGAGACATCATCATCATATTCAGCTTCAGCATCACTTTGCTCATTGTCACTTGAGCCAGGAAACTCATAATCAGTCATGGCAATTAGCTAAAACAAAAATATACACAAGCCCAAAAAATAAAAGTAAATAAAACTAAATTGCGTGGGAAACAAGTGATTTTTTATCTTATATTATCATCACGAAATCTCTTATCTGCTGTTTAGGCGTTAATATCCCGATATTTTCTAAGACAAAATGGTGCGAAAATTACTATCCGACGCAGTTTTTAGCGCTGATTCCGAATCTGCTCTTCTTTCACGGTTACAGCTTTCTGGTGGAAAATAGACCCATATTTTCGTCGGAAGGTCGATTTTGAAAACGCTGTCCCCGGCTTCTTTTGCATTTTTAGTGGCCATATATTTAGCGATATGTGGCATGATGGCGCGTTGAAAAGCGCAGAAACAGAGCTTAATGAGTATAAGATGAGCGTGTGCTCCCAACAAAAATGACACAATCCATAGGAAAGTAAAAAATGGTGTCCAAAATGGGACACAAAAACTAAATGGGGGTCATTTGAGGGGATTTTGATATCTAAAAATTGCTGAGAGTGGGAAATTCGTGTTCAGCAGGTCGAAAACCCCCCAGGTGAACCGTTGTCCCGGTCGGCCTTTCCCGTGTTAAGCAGTGCAGAAAAAAAAAGAAAAATATACTCTGTAAGACAAAAAGGCGTTTGAAATTTAAAAATTCTTTGTTTTATTTTTTTAAAAGTATCGTTATATCAAAGGTATCGTTATAACGAAATTGCTTTTATTAGTCGGGACCGGCAAAAAGTATCGTTATATCCAAGGTATCGTTGTATCGAGGGTCTCGTCTTTACCATTCTTTATCAGAACCGACCAAATCTGTACAGGAATATCGTTATATCGAAGGTAAGGTTGTATCCAGGGTTGATCGAGGGTTACTTAATTCTAGCAGCAAAATACTTAAGTCTAGTAGCAAATTTTAACTTGTAAAATTTTTTTTTTAAGTACAGTCGACGCTCTCAATAAGGACACCTATTTTCCAAAAAATTGTGTCCGTATTGGGAGCGTTGCGGGTCCAAATGGCTAAACTAAAGAACGATTGAATAAAGAACGATTGAATGATTCTAAAGAACGATTGAAAAAAATCGGAATCATTGCGATATTTCGCGCAAGACTGATAAATCACATTCCCTAAAATGCGTCACAAATTGAGGTAAAAAAGTGTCGGACCCTAGGCGGGAACGAACATTCTTGGGTATCCTTATCGGAGACGTCGAATGTGAGATTTTTTTTTGTTAATACATGATCATGTCGCCCTGAATCTCAGCTTTCTAACTAGGTCTCCAATTCCTGTAAAAATTTTTAAAAAGTTTAATATTTCAGTCTCTGAATGATGTAACTTTTTAGACCAGGTTACTCTTTTCAAACCCGTAAATTTTAACTTTTTTAGTCTTTTACTGGAAAAGAATATTTTGCTAAATAGCTGAGATTCAGGGCTACACGATAGTAAAAAAAATTCAGAAATAGTTTATGCATAAATTAGAGAGAAAAAAGAAATTTTTTCTAAAAAGTAAAAACTTTGCTACTAAAATTTGCTGCTGAAAGTTGCTACTAGAAAGAAGTACCAACCAAAACTTATCAAGATAGCCAACAAAACTCCAAAAACCATTTTTGATTGCCGATGGTTTATAAAGGCAAAAGCTATAGAGGTGCTGCGATCGGCTGTACTTCACATAAGATCCATCCTCCCAAAAATTCCTGCTCTCATTCTTTTCTTCCTCCTCTAATACAGTTGACGCACTTTTATGAATACAGCTTATTGATTGTAGTAGTGATTGTTATTGTTGTGTCAACTAACACATATTTGAGGCAGCCGCCGCCGCACTTATGTATGCACTTATTCAACAACTATTTCCAAAGATAATCATACTAGTTAACTGTGAGAATAGCTGACTTTGATAAAGTTAACTATTGTTCAAAGTCAACTATCTCTACAATTAACCATACATTCAATTATTTAATTGACTGTCAACATAGTTGACTGCTCTTACAGTAAAAAGTGAGCGGCTTTGAGAATGGGTATACTCTTTAATACACAAAAAGCACAGCTAACTTTGCAAGCAATTAACTATGAAAAGATTTGAAAAAAGTTGACTTTTGTATGTAGACTATCGAGGCGATTGAATTAAAAGTTAAAAACACACTACTACTCACCATACAAAATAAATACCCAGTCAATTAGGGGTGGTCATAGAAACAAATAGCATCTGATCAAATTGGCTCTCTCTTTAATCAAGGATGCTACTCCCAATTTGATTAATTCAATTAGTGGTGTCATTACTACTAGCACAGTGAAAATATTAAACATTCATTGACTAATTATGATGGCTGGTGTGGAATTCACTGGGATTGAATCAAACAACAAAAACACTATCAACCAGCAACCCTTATCAGAAAATCAATAAGGAAAAAAGCAGGTTACGATCTAATAGAGTCAAAAAATGAGGTTTGACGGGTGGGCTGACAGCATCAGCACAGGTGCAGAACATAAACAGATGTGGATGCTGATTTTCAAAGCAAAATTGAAATCAATAATTTTGAGGTGAAATGTGGTAAATATCTAGGATGCAGCCCGAAAAATCGGATAATCAGGTATTGTGAGAACATATTTAAAGCCCAACTATCAATATACTCGAACATTCATCCAACAATTAATTTCAATACAGTCGCACCTCGTTATAACATACCTCCGATATAACATACCCCTATGGTCACTCCCAAGGGGGTATATAATAACGACGTTTGAATGTAACAGCAAATTCAACCACCACACAAAGGAAACCAATAAAGTGTGGGGGTGATAAGGTAGTCGGCTATGCATTATTATTAGTCCACAACAGAACACCCCTCCAACCAAAGGTGTTCACCCATCCTGCTGGTCAGTAGTAATAGTGACCAAGGGCAGCAGTTGCCAGCCAAGGTGCTGGCCATCACAACAATAACTAGCAAGGGAACAGGGGAGTGTTTGTTGTTGGTCCTGTCTTTTTGGCCCACCCACGCCAGAAATCTTAAGCGCTAGTAAATGCAGTGATAGTACTAGTGGTAGTGGATAATGGTGTGGCTAACCCCATAATTAAGCCAACAACAAGAGTTCTCTTCTAAAACAAAGGACTGGCTAAACACAACAACAATTTATCCACTTTGTTTAAGGAAATATGCTTGTAGACTTTGATTTTTCTACTTATATACGCTTGGATTGTGTAGTATGTTTATCGAAAATTTGAAGATTACATGATACGGTGAGCGGTCAGCATACTTGCACAGGCGCAGTTCAATAAGTAAAAACTTAATAAGTGCACAGAAACATAAGTGGCGACTTAATCATATCCTGGAGCCAAGGAACTGCATCCGGTGCTATATAGCACTATTTTAACACCAAAAAGTGCTAAAAATTCTTATTTAGCACCAAGTTAAACTAGTATTTAATGTCTTATTTGCACTTAGTGCTTAAATGTGGTAAATATCTAGAGAATAAAAAGTATCGATTTTTCGAAAATTTGAAATTTAACAGTGATTTTCTGATGTAAAGAGCATTTTTATAAGCAAATCGACTGTGCTGAGCACGAATCCGTTAAAAAAAGACGTCTAAAGATGCAGGAAAATCACATCGATTGCTGGTTCTGAAATTTCTGATTTCGCTTATGAAGACGGCGTTTTTTGAATTTGAATTAATTTGAAAATATACAGTGAGTTCTAGCTGAAAGAGCATTTTCACAAGAAAATCAACCATGCTGAGTATAAATCCGTAGCTAGATTTATAGGTTTGCACATAAATTTTTGAAAAATCATCAAAAATCAAAAAAAAAGTTAGTGCTAAATTAGCACTAAGTGCAAATAAGACATTAAATGCTAACTTAACTTGGTGCAAGATAGGATATTTAGCACTTTTTAGCACTTTTATTGCTATAATAGTGCTTAAACCACCCTTTAAGCACCAAATGCAGTTCCCTGCCTGGAGCACGGCGTTAAAATTCAAAAAAATTCTAGTGCCCTAAAGTATAGAAACACTCTATTTTCTTTAAAGTGCCAGATGATGGTCACTTAGCAACGGCTTCAAAAAAATGATCCCATGAACTAATATTTAAGACCTTTAGGTGGAGTCAGTGTACGGCATTAGGTGAATTCATCGACATTTTGGCGTTCTGTTATATGCCTTTTTCGTGTTTTCATTCAACTTTTTGAAAATAGTTACCGAAACCACATAAAGTACCTCAGAACTTCGAAAGGCGTTGTTTTTAAGTTCTGGTCGATAGAACATTGCGTTTTCATAACTTTGATTTTCGACCTTTCGAATGCTTTACCATTTTTTCAGTGATGATGACCCATCAAGCATTCTGCGCCCCATTCGGAGGTAAGTAAACCAGGCCGTGACATAAGAAAAAATATGTAACTAAGGTGAGTAAATCATTTGTACAAAAACGTTCTACATAATTATCAGGTATATAGATTAATACACACTATCTGGACTACTTATGGTCATTTAGCGTAGTATTCGCTAGAACCAAACAATGGGGTCTGCAAAATTAACACATATAAAATGAGGTAGGATACGGTTGGTTAATTTCGTGATCGGTCGGTTCATTTACCGCATTTTCAATGCACCCGGTTTTCGTTCCCGTCTAGTTTGTCAAAAAACGGTCCGCTTCGGTTAACCGACCGTATAAATTTGCAACAACAAACGCAAAATATAAAATAAGACAAAACTTTATTGCGAACAGAACCAACAATGACAGTGCAACCAAACAATAATACATAAAAAATTTATGACTGGACATATTTCATTTAAGACGATAAACTTCAGTCACAGTGATACACGCAAGAAAATACCACCATTCAGGTCATCCTTTAGTCATATTTGAATACTTCCACCTTGCAGGTCATCCTTCTTGAATATTTGAGCTGAATCACTGAAAGAAGTGAATACACCACTGAATCACAAAAATGTAGACTATATACCCTGTTACGACAAATACTTCCACCATGAAGGTCACCCTTCATGAGTATTTGAGCTGAATCACTGATACTTAGTGAATGCGAAAGAGCACTGAAAAACGACCACCTTGCAGGTTGAGCAGTTTGCTTTTTTACCACTCTACTTGAAACGCCCTGACGAGGAGAAAGACTAAACAAAAAATTGATAATTAAATAATAAAAGAATGAGAGCGTCAACCACTGAATTTTCGGAAACAATAAATTATGAGAATCTCAAAAGCCGAATCTCAAAAGAACATTACGAACAACTCGAAAGAAGACAATTTGAGAAAAGAACAGCTCGAAAGAACAAAACGCCAAAATATCGATGAATTCACCTGTCGGTAAATTCACCG